>CM057165.1:26569260-26659293 GCA_029962745.1 Echinometra lucunter | reverse complement strand
GATATGGTTCATCGACGCCGTACTGTATCAATGACAACTGTTGATATAAGAAGCTACAAGAATTCATTGACAATAGTCAGATGAGGAAAAGGAAAAGAAGTGAAAAGGCTGATGTTGACACCCAACCAGATGGAGTGACTGATAATTCATTAACTGTCAATAATCTTGACATTTCTGGATCAAGCAGATCATCAGAGGTGGAAACAGATCTCTTTTTAATTCCATCATCAAGAACTCAAGAACAAGATGATCAACCTCAAGACACTGACGAAATCCATCCCATGCAAGCAGAGATCAAAAGAAAGACATCTCCTTGTAAAACTGTGGCATCAAAATCACCTAGAATTGTAAAGAGAAGGTACAGTGCTTCATTTTTGTCACCTGGGAAAAGATTGCTGTCCAGAAGTATGCATGGTCTGGATATGGTTCATCGACGCTGTACTGTATCTATGACAACTGTTGATAAGAAGAAGCTACAAGAATTCATTGACAATAGTCAGATGAGGAAAAGGAAAAGAAGTGAAAAGGTTGATGTTGACACCCAACCAGATGGAGTGACTGATAATTCATTAACTGTCAATAATCTTGACATTTCTGGATCAAGCAGATCATCAGAGGTGGAAACAGATCTCTTTTTAACTCCATCATCAAGAACTCAAGAACAAGATGATCAACCTCAAGAAACTGATGAAATCCATCCCATGCAAGCAGAGATCAAAAGAAAGACATCTCCTTGTAAAACTGTGGCATCAAAATCACCTAGAATTGTAAAGAGAAGGTACAGTGCTTCATTTTTGTCACCTGGGAAAAGATTGCTGTCCAGAAGTATGCATGGTCTGGATATGGTTCATCGACGCTGTACTGTATCTATGACAACTGTTGATAAGAAGAAGCTACAAGAATTCATTGACAATAGTCAGATGAGGAAAAGGAAAAGAAGTGAAAAGGTTGATGTTGACACCCAACCAGATGGAGTGACTGATAATTCATTAACTGTCAATAATCTTGACATTTCTGGATCAAGCAGATCATCAGAGGTGGAAACAGATCTCTTTTTAATTCCATCATCAAGAACTCAAGAACAAGATGATCAACCTCAAGACACTGACGAAATCCATCCCATGCAAGCAGAGATCAAAAGAAAGACATCTCCTTGTAAGACTGTGGCATCAAAATCACCTAGAATTGTAAAGGGAAGGTACAGTGCTTCCTTTTTGTCACCTGGGAAAAGATTGCTGTCCAGAAGTATGCATGGTCTGGATATGGTTCAGCGACGCCGTACTGTATCTATGACAACTGTTGATAAGAAGAAGCTACAAGAATTCATTGACAATAGTCAGACGAGGAAGAGGAAAAGAAGTGAAAAGGTTGATGTTGACACCCAACCAGATGGAGTGACTGATAATTCATTAACTGTCAATAATCTTGACATTTCTGGATCAAGCAGATCATCAGAGGTGGAAACAGATCTCTTTTTAATTCCATCATCAAGAACTCAAGAACAAGATGATCAACCTCAAGACACTGACAAAATCCATCCCATGCAAGCAGAGATCAAAAGAAAGACATCTCCTTTTAAAACTGTGGCATCAAAATCACCTAGAATTGTAAAGGGAAGGTACAGTGCTTCCTTTTTGTCACCTGGGAAAAGATTGCTGTCCAGAAGTATGCATGGTCTGGATATGGTTCATCGACGTCGTACTGTATCTATGACAACTGTTGATAAGAAGAAGCTACAAGAATTCATTGACAATAGTCAGATGAGGAAAAGGAAAAGAAGTGAAAAGGTTGATGTTGACACCCAACCAGATGGAGTGACTGATAATTCATTAACTGTCAATAATCTTGACATTTCTGGATCAAGCAGATCATCAGAGGTGGAAACAGATCTCTTTTTAACTCCATCATCAAGAACTCAAGAACAAGATGATCAACCTCAAGACACTGACGAAATCCATCCCATGCAAGCAGAGATCAAAAGAAAGACATCTCCTTGTAAGACTGTGGCATCAAAATCACCTAGAATTGTAAAGAGAAGGTGCAGTGCTTCATTTTTGTCACCTGGGAAAAGATTGCTGTCCAGAAGTATGCATGGTCTGGATATGGTTCATCGACGCCGTACTGTATCTTTGACAACTGTGGACAGAAAGAAGTTAGAGGAAGTCATGAAGAATCATTACAGGAAGAAGGAAAGAAAAATGGAAAAGTTGATGATAAGACCCAACTAGATGGACCTGCTGCTACCTCATTAACAGTAAGTAGTCAAAAGATCTCTGGATCCAGCAGTTCATCAGGAGTGGAAGCAGATGTCTTCTTGGCGAGTTTAGTCTTGAATAAGACACAAGACTCTTCCCAAAGTCTAGAAACTGTCCAGGATCTTCACAGGAGTAATGACAACCATCACACACCAAAACTAACAAAAAGAAAGGAATCTCTATCTTGTGAAAAAATCTCTGCTGTATCAAGATTACGCAAAATTCAGAATAATAGGAAGATTGTGCCTTTTGTGTCGCCGGGAAACAGGTTAGTGTCAGGATCTATGAAAGGTATAGATGAAATTCATCAATGTTGTGGCTTATCCATGACAAAGGTGAAGAGGAAGAAGAAGATTCAAGAGACTGTTGATATGAGTCAGATGAGAAAGAAAAAGAAAAGTGAAAAACTTGGACCAAATCCTGTCAGTTCTGTTAAGAGTCATTACCAGAAAACAGACGAAATTGTCAAAACAGCAGTAGATAAAGTGATGGAGTCTGTTACTCTGAGTTGTCTCCAGAGACACCAAAGTGCACTTGAACCAGAGCTCAGTTTGCAAGATAAAGCAGTAGCACCTCCACAAAAAGAATGTAAAGAAACTATCACACATGCGACTGATTTTGAGGCTGAGGTTAAAAGTGCAAAAACACCAGACTTGGACTTCAAGAAACTTGATGAAATGTGTAACAGACAATTCAACCCAAGTCAGAAATGTAATCAAGCAGATTCGGACTTTGAGAAATTGGATGAAATATATGAGAAACAATTTGACCAAAGTCAGGAATGTACTCAAGCAGTCGTGAATATAGACACTGTTACAAGAATACTCGGTTTTCAAGATGAACAGAATGACTCAAAGAGAGAAAGTCCACCCATAATCCAAAGATGTGCTTTTGTTGGAGATATCATCGATCCAGAGTCTGAAGTCAGTGATAGTACTGTTGATGAGGCAAATGAAACTCTTCTGGAGAAAGAAGTTCATAGTTTCTTTAAGAGTAAAAAGGGACATCATCCTAGAAATATCAGAGAAGATGTACTTGCCTTTGATGTGGCACCAGGCTCTGTCCAAGTGCAAAGAGATAATGGAGGAAATGAAAGTGAGCCAATCATAAGTACAGGACAAAAGAATCAATCACAAGCTATTCCAGAAGATGACATAATCATCATCGATGAGGATACCCATTATAGAACACCAGATAGCCTCATGGATATAGAAGATCTTAAGGAACATGCAGAGGAGATCCATGATAGTATCCCAGATAGCCCGAAAGAGACTGGAAATCTGCAACAGGATGCAGAGAACACACATCATAGTATTACAGGGAGTGATAAAAGGACTGAAGATCACAAAGAAACAGAGAACACACATCACATTATCCAAGACAGCCCTAGAAGCACTGGAGGTCTGCAGAAGTATGCAGAGAATGCCTGTGGTGATACAGAAGACAGCCTTAGGGACATTGGAGATCTGCAGAAACTTACTAAGAATACACATTACATGATCCAAGACAGCCCTAGAAGGACTGGAGATCTGCAGAAGCTAGCAGAGAACACATATAGTAGTATCACAGATAGCCATAAAGAGACTGAAGATCTGCAGATAGAATCAGAGAACACACATCACATTATCCAGGATAGCCCTGGAACCACAGGAGATCCACAGAAACATGCAGAGATGCCATGGTGACACAGTAGACAGCCTGAGGGGCATTGAGGATCTACAGAAAGTATCACAGCATACCCATCACGTATTGCAGATAGTCTTAGAAAAAATGGAGATCTGCAGAAAGTATCATAGATTGGTAATCAAATTATTCCAGAGAGCCTTAGAGGACGTGGAATATTATAAGGTAGTACCTGACAACACTCATTATGGTACAACAGACAGTCCTAGAGACATTGAAGATGTGAGGAACGTAAAGGAACATCATTAATGGTATCCAAAATAGCCCTAGAGACAATGAAGTTTTGCAAAAACTCACAGGGAACACTTCAATGCCATGTAGTCAGGAAATACAGAGAGAAATAAGAATCAGGCTCACAGATTGTTTCCATGGAAGAAACATTGAACAGACTCTTTTACAGAGACTTGGGTCACTAGAAAACCAGGATCATGCTCTGGCAAGCAATGGTTAGTGACTTTGGTGAATTGATGCCAGTTGACACTGGAGTAGATGGACTATGGAATGACAGCTGCCCACCTTTCCAACACTCTACTCCTGCAGATCCTACTAATCATCATGAATCAAGTAGGATATCAACGAATGATTTATTTTCAGCCTGGGCAGAAATAGAAAAGAGGAGAAGATGTTGTGATGTATTGCCATGAAGATACGCCCCTCGCATTCTGGAGGATCTTGACAAATTGCCCTGACATCATAGACAGGAAAAGTCTGTCATTGAGATACCTCAATGATGGGTGCTCAGTGGAGGTGGCAGGGAATGGTACTCAAGGAAAAAAACCCTGTCAGATCAGAGAAATGTCCAAAGAATATCAAAAAAGGTAATTTAACAAATTATCCAGCATGTTGGTTAGCTCAGGTTTATGTAGTGTGATACAACACATGCAGGTGATTTAGCCTTTATGAGTGTAGCTCTAAAACATTTTTTTTTTTCTGTTCTTCTGCACAACTTTTATATTTTAGTTATACACCAATGGGCAATAAATTAATTTTGGAGAATACAAAATACCACTAATATTTTCATGTACCATTATAGATGCTGCTAAGAAGGAAAAGAAGGGAAAAGGGAAAAAGGTGTCGACATTGACAAGAGAAGCTGAAAAGGAAACCGGTAGGTATACATGCAACTAAAAACTATTAAAGATTATGTTCAGTTTTGGTATAGAGACTCCAAGTCTCCCAATTTTCGGCGGGAGATCTCCTGCTTTAAGTCCATTTTCACAAAATCTCTCCGTTCTCCTCCCGTCTGAGTTTGGAATTTCTCCGGATCGTAGCTGTGTTTGTTTCATTTTTCTCTCCCGCCCCAACCACCTTTTTGAAAAAAATGAATCTGAATCATTGGATTTTGCCTCACTAGTGTTGATAATGCTCAAAAATAAGCCTAAGATAAACATCAAGAGAGCTTCTGTAACCCTAAAGTGGCCTCTGGCCGCAAGGAATTTTGTGCTTTGCGCTGGTGTGTGGGCTACGCGAACATTGTGTCAGAGTCTCCATTTGCTAAGGGTCTCGGCGGGAGAATCTCCTGCTTAAGAGGTGCTTGGGGTTGGAATCTCTGTGGTAAGCTCTCACAAATCTTCAGATTTCATTGTTTATGAATAATGAACAGCAAGATATTAGCAAGAAAATAAGATGATGTGAAGTTTAGTGAAGTTATTCTCCCCCCGAGTGAAATATCAAAACAAATGAATGGCAAAATAGAGTTTAGATCCCTGGCTGGAAATGTAAACAAAATCAAGTGCATCATACAGTGCATGCACACATGTAGAACCTATAAAGTTCTGAGAGTGTGACAAGCATAATGAGGGGCTGTGATCATTGTGCGGGGGAGCCATTGTGGATAGACGGGTCCTCAGAACAGGCAGAGTGTCTTGTCTTGTGTCCTTTTAGATTTTACCTGAAGTTCACCGTAAATCACAAATGGAATATAGCATTATAGCTCCAAATCATTTCCTTTTGCATATACTTGCATGGTGTGTACATTCTATTTCAGGGACACCTCAATATCCCATAAAGTATATTTTGAAAATCACAACTAGTGCTTTATGTTTTTCATGTTTGCATACAGTACTTAGGAGGGGTTCGTGAAGGGATAAAGTGCAAGGACATGCAAAGGCCACTGTGGTTTAATAGGAAAGAGTGTTCATCATATTTCTTCTGTTTGTTATCCTGGTTCTTCTCCCATTTTCTTCTCTTTTTTTTTTTTTGGGGGGGGATTGGAATAATCTACCTCTGTAGACAAGTACAAGTAGAAGTGATTTTAAGTTGTTTTTTTTGTGACGAGAGAAATTTTTGGTACTCACTTTTGTTACTTTCTTCCCAGGGATCTACAATGTAGGGTAAAGTCCCCAGTTTTTCTGCGATACGGAAAACAGAAAAATTTCACAGAATTCGGGAAGAACGTGGAATTCTGTGAATTCCACAGAAAACCCGATTTTTCAGGCCAAAAAATTTGAATTCCGAAAAATACAGTGAAAATCATGAAAAACAAAGCAAAATCCAATAAAACAAAACCGTGCTTCTGGATCTGGATCTGGATCTGGATCAAACCAAGAAGTTACCCTGTTTGCAGTGTTTAGCTTGTGTTCGCAAAGCTTTATGTGCATACTCCAGTGCCTGTATATAAAGGTAACTTACAGTTTTCTAAGATATTTTACTATTTAGAATTGCTTTATCTTATGTACATGTCACCGAAGAACACGGAATTTGCATTTTAGAAACAGAAAACTGGGGACTTTAAAGCAACAGTGAACTGACCCTTATTATGATGTATTTACAACAGTGCCAACTTACGGCTACTCAAAACCAGAGACTCTTAGAAACATTATATCCTTTGTGGCTTCTCATGAATTTGCTTAGTATGAATACAAATACATTTTAACCCATTCCTGACAGGAATTATTTAAAGCCTAATTTGATCAGCTTTTATTCTTCAAATTGGCAACACCAACATTTTCTTTTATTGCTACATTTTTCTTATATTGCTACATTTTTCTTATAAAACATGTATCTCAAATAAATATAAATTAACAGAATGTATGATGAGAAGTCATAAAGTTGCCAATTTGCAGGGAAAAAACATTAATTTTAACATTTTCATCGCATTGCCAATTTAAGGATTTTAATGCTCATTTTCCTTTGAAAAAAATTCAGCATCAAACAACAAATATTGATGCAACAAAAATGGGCACAGTAAGTGTAGAATTTTTTGCTCTTTCCTGCTCATGTATTTGGTATGATTTTGAAAGCTCTGCTTCAAAAGTTATTAGACCAAACCACATAATGTGGACCCTCTGTCACGAAAGGGTTAACAGATGTTACTCAAAAAATAAAGCTCTCATTGATCAGAATAGAGCATGCTAGGAGCAAAAAGGGGACAAAATCAGTAGTTTAGGACTGAGAGGGCACTATTTCAAAATCCCATACAAGGGTGCCAGTTCGCTCTGGCTTTAATGTAGGGAAATGCAAGTTTGTAGTATATTATGAAGTATGCTTCACCAATAAGCTATACTCACAGCTTTCTTTGTTCAACTTTCTGTTGTATGCTCTACTGAAATGCCCTTTTCTGCATTTTCCCTCAAATGTAGATGCCGTAGAGAAGAAAAAGAAAAGGGACACAAAAAAGAAAAAGAAGAATAGACAGGAGATGAAAGAAGAGTTGAAAAAAGGGATGAAAGGGAAGACGAAACAACAAATGACAACAGCAGAGATAACAGAGACAGAAGTTGAGGCACAAACAGAGGCAAAGAAGGAGTTGATACAGGGGACAACAAATGCGATCAACAAGAATTTGAAAAAGAAGATAAAAAAGACCAAGAGAAAGGAGTCAAAAAGAAAAACAGAAGAGACCAAAAAGGGAGCGAAAAAAGAGGCAAAAAGAGCAGTGACAAAGAAAACAAAAAAGGGAACAGAAGAAGGGCCACAAGGTGAGAAGCAAAAAAGCAGCAAAATGAAGGTGAAACTGGAGACAAAAAGGAGGACAACAAAGAAGACAGTAAAAGAGAAGAAAAAGGATGAAATGAAGGAGATAACAGAGGAAGCAGTAAGAGAAATTAACAGGAATACCACAAAGGAGACCCGAAAGACCAAAAAGACCATGAAGAAGACCAAAAAGAAGACCCAAGAGAAGACCCAAAACAAGACTAAAAAGGAGACCAAAATGGAAGCCCAAAAGGAGAAGTGTAAAGTGGTATTTAGTCGAGACCCTACAACTGGAAAATTGAAAATAATCAGTAGTCCAATCAAAGGATCTCCTCAAAAGACGCAGAAGACCAGAAAGAAAAAACCCCTGAAGACCCAAAAGAAGACAAAAAAGAATACCAAAACGGAAACTAAAAAGGAAGCCAAAATGGAGAAGTATGAAGTGACAGTTACTCGAGACCCTACCTCTGGAAAATTAGAAACAATCAGTGGTCCAATCAAAGGATCTCCACGAAAGATGCAGAAGACTAAAAAGAAAAAACCCCTGAAGACCCAAAAGAAGACGAAAAAGAATACCAAAACGGAAACTAAAAAGGAAGCCAAAATGGAGAAGTGTGAAGTGACAGTTACTCGAGACCCTACCTCCGGAAAATTAGAAACAATCAGTGGTCCAATCAAAGGATCTCCACGAAAGATGCAGAAGACTAAAAAGAAAAAACCCCTAAACACCCAAAACAAGACGAAAAAGAAGACCAAAAAGGAAGCCAAAATGGAGAAGTGTGAAGTGACAGTTACTCGAGACCCTACCTCCGGAAAATTAGAAACAATCAGTGATCCAATCAAAGGATCTCCACGAAAGATGCAGAAGACTAAAAAGAAACCCCCCTAAACACCCAAAACAAGACGAAAAAGAAGACCAAAGAGGAAACTAAAAAGGAAGCCAAAATGGAGAAGTGTGAAGTGACAGTTACTCGAGACCCTACCTCTGGAAAATTAGAAATAATCAGTGGTCCAATCAAGGATCTGCCAGAAAGGAGAATGGTATGTCAATTCAAACACTTAACAGAACACTGTATGTTTCATTCAAGCTGAATGTTTGTGAAGTATTTTACATCCTAACTGGGAGTGGTACTGGAGGTGGTTCACATTGAGCCCCCCCCCCCCCCCCGAATCTCCACTGTACAGGTTTAATTGACTTGCGATTGCTTAAAGAATCTCACGCAATAGCTAGGAATGACCCCATAAAGTTCAATAATTGTCTAAGCCAGAAGGATTTTAATTTTAAAAAAGAGTTGTATCATATCCACTTGTAGCCCTGGCTGATTTTAAGTTGTAATGAACACTTATTATAGCAAAATGTGATTATGTTCATGTTTAAATACTGTTGAAGAACTCCAGCATCATAATGGAATTTAAAATAGTTTTTAAGAAACACAAATATTTTCCATGTGTTCATTTTATATTGTATGCTGACAGTGAATGTTGATTTTGTTCTTCAGAGTCTCGGTGGGAGCATGAATTAAGAGAACAGTCAGAGACCTCATGGAGTAAGATCAGTGTTCAACCATCCATAGGATCAGATCTCTGCATGGTGAGGTGTCTGAGAGAAACAGCTCGGACAGTGCTGAAGCAACAGGAAAAGGGCAACATCATCCAGGACAGGTCAATCTTATGCAGATAATGATGCATTAGGCAGAACAAAGAAGTTTGTTGATTTTGTGCTGCATATATTTCTAGTTGGTTAATGAATACAAATAGAATTGAATACTGCATTTGCAGAGACTCCAACCCCAAGCACCTCTTAAGCGGGAGATTCTCCCACCGAGACCCCCTAGCAAACGGGAGACTCTGACTCAATGTGCGCGTAGCCCACATCACCAGTAAAGCACGAAATTCCTTGCGGCCGCGCCGGAGGCCACTTTTAGGGTAAAAGAAGCTCTTTGATGTTATCTTGGGCTTATTTTTGAGCATATGACAATACTTGAATGAGGCAAAATCCAATGATTTAGATTCATTTTTTTTCGAAAAGGTGGTTGGGCAGGAGAAAAAAGGAGAAACACAGCTAGGGTGGGAGAAATTCAAACTCAAGCAGGAGAACGGGAGATTTTGTGAAAATGGACTCAAAGCGGGAGATCTCCTGCCGAAAACGGGAGTCTCTGCATTTGCCTTGAGAATTTACTTCATCCACACTCCTGTTGAGTAGAGCTTTCATCTTTTGTATGTTGAATTGCCAAATAAAATGAAAATAATGCTGCAGCAGTTGGTAACACATGGGATATTTTAAGTGGGGGGGGCTTTCCATTTATTTCACCACAAAAGTCAAAGCCAGTTTGTGTTTACAAATGAAACGGGGGGGGGGGGGGGGACCTATATACTTGCCTTCTCAGGGCAACCTAATAATATAGTGAAGCACTAATGAATATTTATTGGACAAAATCTCTTAAGGATTAGTTTACTGAGGGAGTAGTTGTCAATTGCCATTGCCAAAGGGAGGTAGTCATATAAAGATCTTATTGTACAAGGGGCAGTTGACCGAGGGGATAGTTGTAGAGTAATTTTTCCAGCATCCCTGGTAAAATCAATGCCAAACCAGGACCCAGAAATTATTGCAGCAACATGAATGGGGTTTGATATCCTGTGATCCCATCCATCATATTCCCTTTTCCTTCCCTCTTCTCCTTTCAGGGAACAAGGCCTTGAAGATGACAACTCTGATCTTGAGACATTTGTAGATCTTGTATCATTCCCAGATGTCTTCATGACAGCAAACAAAGACAGACCATCTTTTCGCAAAGTGCCTCCAAGTGAAATACAAATTTTGGATGGTTTTTGAGCAGCTGATCAGTGCAGTTTAAAAGATTGCAATGTCCAGAACCATGAGTTTACACTGGTCGAGATATCTGTAAAGGAAGTAGGTTTAGAGAAAGATAATCCCAACCTTCGGACATTACTTTATTTCCTGGTATTCCTGAATGCCTTTGTGACTAAAAGTGGATTTGAGAGGTGCAAAAGATATGCTACCTTGTCATTTACTATCTTCAGTTTATCTTTTTTTTTTAAAGGTTGAATTACTTTATTGAGTTTAAGGTGATTGACAAATGTAAGGATGCTAGTGGGAAACGTTCATTTTCAGTAATTATCTGTCTTGATCAACAAGGAGTAAATGACTAATGGGTAATCATGTGAAACACAAAGCTTCATATTCCACTTGAGCATGGACAGAGGAGACTTGGTGTGGTGTTTTCATAGTCTCTTGTACCATTTTGGCAAGTGAACTAGTGAAGTATTCATCACTCTCAACCCCATAGTGAATGCAAATATTTTTATGTACCGAGTTTGAAAAATGGTTGTATTTCATACAGTCACATTGCAAATACTTATGTTTGTTTTCTATTTAATATATGTTTTGTTTGTAGTGCAATGTTGGATGAAAGTATTGTCAAGATATACTGCACAAATGATTTATGTTCAAATGACATAAATGCAGGGACTGCATAGAAATTAAAGACGGCTGTTTTTGTTTCTTCATGAATTTTCTTGCTAAGGAATTTTGTTGTGTAAATGAAGGATAGGATAGCTATGGAAAGAGGGATAGGGAGACGGAAGTACAGAGAGATAGTGATAGAGAAAGAGGGATAGGGGACAGAGACGGAAGTACAGAGAGATAGTGATAGAGAAAGAGGGATAGGGGGACAGAGACAGAAGTACAGAGAGATAGTGATAGAGAAAGAGGGACAGGGGGACAGAGACAGAAGTACAGAGAGATAGTGATAGAGAAAGAGGGATAGGGGGACAGAGACACAAGTACAGAGAGATGGTGATAGAGAAAGAGGGATGGGGGGCAGAGACAAGTACAGAGAGATAGTGATAGAGAAAGAGGGATAGGGGGACAGAGACAGAAGTACAGAGAGATAGTGATAGAGAAAGAGGGACAGGGGACAGAGACAGAAATACAGAGAGATAGTGATAGAGAAAGATGGACAGGGGACAGAGACAAGTACAGAGAGATAGTGATAGAGAAAGAGGGACAGGGGGACAGAGAGAAGTACAGAGAGATAGTGATAGAGAGAGGGACAGGGGGACAGAGAGATAGTGATCGAGAAAGGGACAGGGGACAGACAGAAGTAGAGAGAGATAGTGATAGAGAAATTGGGACAGCGACGGAGAAGTACAGGAGATAGCGATGGAGAAAGAGACAGGGACATAGAAGTACAGGGAGATAGAGAAAGAGAGACAGAGAAGTACAGAGAGATTATATAGAGAAAGAGGGACAGAGACAGAAGTACAGAGAGATAGTGGTAGAGATAGAGACACAGATATAAAAAGAAGTATATGGGATAGGGCAGAGTGAGGTGAATAATAAAATATGGAAACATAAGTGGTAGAAGAGAGTACAATAGAAAGAAAGAAGGATAAAGTGGGGCCGGTATGGAAAGCTAGGGGAAAATATCCCCTCACAAAATAAAAATCACACTAATAAACATAACAGGAAATTGAAATTCTACTTTCATAACTTGCATTATCACAAGGACTTTCAAAACATCAAACTAAGGCAGTTTCAATAGCCTTGTAACTTTAGCTTTTGAAAGTGTGAACAAGACAATGATATAATGGGTTATTGAAAATGCTGTTGAGTTGATTTCTTGAAAGTCTTGCCTGAATTCACAAGGGGGGCTTATATTCAAACCATGGCTTAAACCTCCAGAAGTGTAAAAACACATGTTCTCTTTAACGAGTGGGCAATAATGTACTTTTATTCGCTCACTTACACTTATCTATGCTTATTTACTCTTACGCTTATTTTATTTACATTAACCATGGCTAAGACTATGGTTAAAAGTAAGCCTCCTTTGTGAATTCGGGCCTTTGTGTTTTTGTTGATGCTTCATCATATCTCAGTCTCTGTTCTCTTGTTTTCTTTAGTCAATTCTTCAGTTCACCCTTTGCCTGTCATAGCCCAGGAGCATATCCAGGAGATGTGGTAACAAATGGGCACCACCTGGCCAAAATCTTCCTTTATACCTGTGTGTCCCCCCCCCCCAAGAAAAGATATGAAATCTGTGACACATACTTACACTACATGGTCAAGGAATCCACTCAATCCAGGATCCCTTACGGTAGCCTATTGTCTCTCTTCTCCTCCTGCTTCTTCACCCCCTCGTTCTCCTCCTCTTCCATCCCCTTTCTTTATTTTTTTCTAGACTTACATGGAATACATTTTATTTCTCAATTCTTGTGACAATGCCCATTAACATACACAGCCTGCATATCACGTCACTTTACTACAATACTAGCACAGAAATACATGAACTGAAAAGTAGAAATATATGTAACTTTCATAAACCTTTATTACAAAATTCAAAAATATAAAGGACTTGGTGAAGAAGTTATTTTGACAATTTTTCATGATTTCCATAAAGAAATGTGGAGTCCAAGGACTAAAAAGAAGCATGGTATACTGCTAGTCACCACAGCTGACAGTCCATGATGGATGATTGATCTCTTCTGAAAACTATGGATTTCAGAGACCAGTACTGTATAGGAGCACAGATAAGGTGATGTGGTATCAAAGCTGATAAGAAGAAGAACGATGTTATCTGATGGACTGACTATCTTGTGTGTCTTTCCTTTTCTGTTTCCCAAAGTTCTGATCCTGCAGAAGTGAAAAGTAATGAAGAAAAATCATGACTCAACAAAATCCAAGTTCACTAATGAATTTCATCCAATACTGGGATGTACTGAAGTCAGATGTGCAATAAGTTAGCAGCTATTAAAAAGGACCTGTACATTCCTTGGTGTTTACATACAAACCTTACAGATCAATACCACATAATTCCACACAATAAATCAACACACATTATATGGGTGACTGCTCAGTCCATCACTACATTGACTACAAAGACAAAGTAATACCACAGCACTGCAATAATATGTAATGGGTACCTTCAATCTAGAATATATTCCTTTAATCTATAACTATGCATTATGAACTAAAAAAATTTGCTGGCTCTTTCTAAAGTTTCATAGGAAAACAAGTCTTCAGCTGAACAAAGAGAATAATCTTACCTTTTTATTCTTTATACCCTGTGGTTTAGTGCTGGGTGATTCTTGGAATTTCTTGAGATCTGCGCTAAACAACACCTAGAGGAAATATCGGAAGACAAGAAATGAAAAATATTTTAATACAAAGAATTCTATATCATTACTGTTAATTCTGTCTGGTATTGTGCCTATTCACATTCCAAAAAGCTCTCATAAAAATGTATTATACAGAATCAAATTTGACAAAACTAATTGGTCACAAGGAATTTGCAATTTGGGAAAAACTGTAAAACACTCCTTCTGAATTGCTGGTAATGCTGTAAATGGGATTCCTCTAATATTCCTAGGTTTCCTACAAGAACTTTAAATGAAATTATACTTCCCTGAAAAATCTCAAGTGACTAAAACTAATTTGGCCATCAGATAACCTGCTGACTACCGCTACTTACCATAATTCTCCAATTCTCATAAGCTTTATAAAGGAACAAACCAGCTCCCATATTACTGTGTTAAATATTGAAACTCTAAACATAACAATTTTTACAGTGATTATTGTCATACTTGCTTGCTATTGTTGCATACACTCTAAGGTTTGTCCACATGAAGACAAATGGATAAATAAACAATGCACAAAGAAGATGTTTGGGTCTTCTTTACTTTGACCTCCTCTTCAGACTCACCGAGTGTGCCCAACCAGCATATTCACCAAATAGCTCCCTGAAGAAATCTCCAATCTGACGATATGTGCGGTCTGTTAGAGTCTTGGTCTTTTGTAGCGTTCGAATGTAGTCTCTGGATGCTATCTGCCATACATGCGTGTCTACCGGTATGGCTCCTCTCTTGTCCAAGGACATCAAACAAACACAATCTGCCACCTAGAAGGTGCAAGAAAAAGAAGTTAATGTTCATTTGACAGAGTACTTAAAGGGGGTACACAATGCTGAAACAATGTTAGTTCATTTAAAATAGCATGAGTTCACAAGCAGAAAATCATCTGCCTAAAGTTTTTTAAAAAGTTGTGTTGCCAAGGAAACCCCCAAATGTGGCAAGATTTCAGGATATTTTTGACCCCTCAGCTGTGACCCAGTTTCAACTGGGTACCCACTTTGATGTCAAAATGACAGACAATTCTAGCAAAATACGCGCAAGGTATAATACAAATTATACAGTCTAGTGCTCAGCACAACTGCAATGCCCGAAGCTGGGTACCCACTTTTACGTCATACCTCATACTCAAATTTTTTGGTCAACTCTTGACTTTTTGTGAGAAAATTAGCCAAAATGCATTGATTTTGATTGAAAATCATCAGATTTTTAATGTTATTCTTCTTAGAATTCTATTCTCGATCATATATCAAAAAAATTTTACCATTGTGTAATCACTTTAATTCATGCAAATACTTTTCAGTAAACACTTGTAAAGTTCTAGGAAATGCAATCAGATCTACAGGTTAGAGTCCTATCTGAGGCAGCAGTGCCTATGTCTACCTCCTGCTACACAAACATAACCAAAACCACAAATGAATCACTCCTTATAATTGAATTTGGTTTAGAAAAAAAAAAAAGATTGCAGATTGGTCTGCAAAATAAGGACATTTCAGACTTGAAGTCACCCAACACAACATACGATCAACCATCTACAATACCTTCTCCAAGAATATTGGGTTTTCAGTGCAACTGGTATAGAGCATGTTGTCACAATTTGTATACAATGAATGAATACTAATATGAGCAATTCTTCATTTTGTGAATGATGAAAAGCAAATGCTCTTGTAATATTGAAATTTTCACAGATGTATCATCTGAATGAATAGAGATTGTGCTGAAATACAGTTTCATAACCAGAAATAAATACATGTCAAGCCTTTGGAGAGAAAATGCAGTGAAAAATTACACAGAAGTGGGGTGATTAGTTCTGAAAAGGTCTCACAGACCCCTAGTAACCTTCAAAAGACCGATAGTGGATAAAACCCCATTAAAAACAAAACAAAAAAGGTAGATTTAGAAGAAATTTTTAAAAAGGTTAAATGGACATTGCACTCTCCCAAATCCAAATCCTACAAAAGCTCTAATGACAAAGAAAGGAATAAACTGCTGAATGCCCAGCCACACATCACCACATTGTATTAGGGTTAAGGAGGACAAGGGTCAAGGTCTGGTATAGGGACAGGGTCAGATTGTGGTATGGGGACAATGGGGTACTTAACAGTTGCTTCAAAGAAAACAAATTTTGAGGTAGAGATAACATGCTTCTCACCTTTGCACCTACACCAGGTAGTTTCATCAATTCAGAATGAGCTTGTAGATAGGGTTCATCTCTGAGACCTCTCAACCAGTTCTCACCTCCTAGGTCTCTAGTCATCATCTGAGCCGACTGACTGATGAACTTTGCCCTGTAACCAAAACCCATTTTCCTGAGAGTTTCCTCTACTCCCTTGCCACTCAAAGCTGCCAGGGATGGAAAAGAGTGCCACGAAACACCATCTAATATAGCCACCTGGACAGAAAATAAATACTTGTCTTTGTAAAGATCATAGACAGTTGTGTTGGCAATTCCTTAGCCTTATATCAAGATAAATGAGGACTTTATCAAGTCAAGGTTATGAAGCACTTAAAACCAAACCAAACCAAACCAAACCAAACCTGTTGGGATACCCATGTTTCAACGACTGTTTAAGCATCTCATTGCAACTTAAATACTAACTTCTGGTTTTATTATTTTTTCTTTTTTAGGTGTGCTAGAGTGAAACATAGTACTAAAAATACCGTAGAAAGAAAGTGGAGAGATAAAAGTGAGGGAGTGATAACAAAGAAAAAAGGAGGGAGGTACATTGTAGGGAGGGATGGATAGAGAGAGAGAGAGAGAGAGAGAGTGCATGTGTGTGTGTGTCTCTCTTCATAGAAATTTAGAGAGAGGATAGGAAGAAAATAAATTAGAGAAAGAGAGACCAGACTGCCAGACCGACAGACAGCTTGGAAGAGATGGAGAAAAAAAGAGAGAAGAGAGAAAGAAAGACAAAGTGAAGATAAAACTAGAAACAATGTTGGCATGTAGAGAAAGAGTTAGAGTTAAACTGCCCGAACCTCATCTCCATATTGCTGGCAAAGCTTCTCCACCATTCCAGTAATCCTTGCAATGTTGTTATTAGATGAACAGATGAAGGACACCAGGTTCTCTACCGGATCCTGTCTCAGGATACGTACTCCAGGAAAACTCTTAGATACCTTGGAAAAGTTCTTGTCTGCTTTCTGCCACTGGTTGTAAAGCTCTCCAAGGTTTACGTCAAGTTGGAAGTAATCACGTAAGATGGCGCTTGAGGTCTTTTCGTTGTCTTCTACCACTTTGACACCAACACTGTCATCTCCTCCACAATTTAGTATCATTTTTTGTCTTTTCTTCTTGTCACCATGTGGATTCTGAGCAGCTCCTCGCTTCTTCATGTGGGACTGGACCCTCAGCTCATTACCACTCTGATCACACCTCTTTTCATCTTTATGCACAGTTTCAGAGTGGATTTGGTATAAGATATGAGTATCAGTCTGTTTGAGTGTCCAGATGTTACCAGCCAGAACACTCCTCCACATTCCTGGTTCAATTTCCTTCCATCTTGTAACACAAAAGAAAGGAACTATATTTACTTTAAGAAGTAGTGACCTTTTTACTACTACTATTTTTACAAGCATAGATCTAACTGTATCCGCTGGAAATAAAATTTGAAAATACTTTTTTTGCAATGAACTGAATACAACCCCTGGCTGATGCCAAACTGGAACAAATAAATGTAGAAACAGAAAATTACGATTATGTGTGTATATTCCAATACATTTTAACTTCTAGCAAGTAAACAAGATTAATATTGAAATTAAATGTCCTCACATCAATCTACCACAGACAAAGCATCGAAGATGGAGCAGTCTGTATTTACAGACCCATGGGAATGATGACAATTCATTATGTATCAGAGACTCCAACTCTCTCTGAATTCTCCCTTTTACAAGTATACATGTATTTACTGATATCAAATAACATGCATATTTTTGAATGATATTATGATACCATATCAAATATTTGGTCATGAAATATCCGAATTTCGAATGTAAGAAAAGAAAAATAAATCAGGGTCTTCTTTCAATAATTTGTTAATTATGGTATCCTCAAACCTCAAATACATATCTAGATTCGTAAATCGCAACAGCAGCTCTTAGTTTTTCAATTTGAGAAATTCTTCAATGTTACAGTTAACATAGCTTTTCATGTGAATGCAATGTTTTTATCATTTCATCAGTTTCCATTGACGTTTCTACATTTTGGAACAGCTGGAGCAAAAGTAAGTCTCAAAGTATTTGGATAGTCTAATGTTAATTCAATAATTCATGGCAAATCCGATGAAATACAGTCGCAATTTCAAACATCTATAGAAAGCTTATAATCCAAAGATTAAGGGCTGGTTACCATGGATAATACTGAATTAGACCCTTCATTTGTGTGACGTTGCAATTTGCTGTAAAATTGCTATGTATGTCTAAGCTGCTGTCTATGCCAGTAGAATATCATAAATTTGTCTGATAAGCCATTCGTGAAACACTTCTCCATCAGACTCCAGGGCACCGTTTCATGAAAGTTGTCAGCACTGACAAATTGTCATTCTCTGACAACTAACAGTCAGTGACCAGTGCTTCTCAGCCTCAGGCTCAGCCAATCAAAACCAAAGATTTTATTTTAATTGTCAGAGAATGACAACTTGTCAGTGCTGACAACTTTCATGGAACGGTGCCCAGGACTTCTACATCAGCCATCTCATCCGGCCGACTCTGGGGACTGGGAGTGGGATCTGCCCATTTTGGGACTCTGTGTGCATGTGAGTGAACATTTCTTCCAATGTCTGACCATGTTTTGAACATGAACATCCTAGCCCCAGAACGCTGTCACGGAGTGGCCGTGTCCTGAGTGGAACCACTGCTTCTCGGTCGAGCTCTCATCTACAACAGTGAAAACTCCTACTAATAACTTTTTTTTAAACTGAATAAGATTTTGATAAAATATCATATATAGGATGCTACTAATGTAAATATGCTGGTCAGAAATCAGATTTACCTCAAATGTGTTTAGAATCCATCAAATTTCCCTTTTTTTGCATGCCAAATTTGAAGCCAGTCCCATTTCACCGTTCATGTAAGAGAAACGAAAACATGAACTTGCACATGCGCCTATGAATATTTATTACAGCGACGTCATAGTTTTATCAATGAATTAATGAATATGCAGTTTTGTCATTCTCGCCCATTCAATCTCGCCACTCGCATCCCCAGGGGGGCCACTCAGATATATTGTGTACACATGCGCGTCCATGGGTTTTAAAAATACCCCATAAACAGGATTTATATTTCGATGAAAAACACCCCTTAATGAGGATTTTGCGGGGTTTCTCATGAAACCAAACCCCCTAAACAGGTTTGATTGAAATATTACTCCCTACACAGGTTTGTTTAAAATATGACTCCCTAAACAAGATAAAAATAACCTGTATAGACCAAAATTCAGGATACCTTAAATTGCAAACCGACACATTCTTCACCTTTTGCTCACTGAAAATCCCTGAAAATGTCCCAAAATGTTCCGTTCACATAATTGTCAAGGTATGGAAAATTTACCCCCTTAACGTGTTCAGCCGCATTAATTAAAAGCACCCCTTTTTGTTGAAAGTCAGTGTTTTAGGACACCTTAACACAGAACGTGCGTTACGCATTCCGCATGAAAGAAACACCCCTTTTTTAGATTTTACGAGTTTTCTTGGACGCGCATGTGTACACCAATATTTATATCTGAGTGGTCCCCCCCCCCCGGGGCGCATCGGCCAGGTTGGATCGAGAGGTCCATTCATCTGGGCCCCACTCACAAACATACAACTTACCAGAGCCCTTGTTTTAAACGCCGCCCCCCCCCCCCCCACTTCATGACATGAGATATGTCCGTCTTCACGCAGCTGCGCGCACGCTGCAACGCCAACGGTTTAGCCCATGTTTCATGGGCTACGCCACGGCCAGGGGCCGGTGTAGCGGTGGATTTGGTTCCAGCAGCGGATTTAGTTCTTGGTGACAAAATCTGCCGGCAGATATCGTTGGCAAGATTCTATTTATTGATCATTCAATAAGAAATTCAATAAAATCTAGGGAAATTTCCGTTTTTTGATGTTCGAAAACTCCAAAGACGTCCTCTTGCGTGACGTCACACCATCCAGATACGATACTGGCCTAGCCAAACAGTAAGTAAAATACCCGCCAGTTGGCGCGGTACAAATTGTGCCGGGAGATTTTGTTACAGAACACAATCCGCCGGCAGATTTTGTCATCAAGAACCAAATCCGCCGCTACACCGGCCGCATCATCCACCCGGGGGGGCCACTCTATGTACAACACTGTAACCATGCGCGTGCACAAAAACGCGGAATAAGGGGTGTTTTTTCAGGCAGAGCACGGATCCGCGCGGATCCGCGATAAGGGTATCAAAATCGCCGATTTGAGAGAAAAAGGGGGTCTTTTCAGCGCTAAATCCGCGCTAAGCCTAAGGGTCATTTTTTGCATAATCTGAAGTGAAATAAAAATTTACCTAATTCACAGTGATTTTCCCCCTTTCCCTTGTTAAGGGTGCTTTTTAAGTCCAATGCTCTCAATCGTTGTTAAAGGTATACGGAGAGAGAAAAATCCTAGTTTAAGGGTATGCGTTGAGAGAAAAATCCTAGTTAAGCCTTAAGGGTATGCGTGGAGAGAAAAATCCTAGTTAAGAGTATACGTGGAGAGAAAAAAATCCTAGTTAGGGGTATGCGTGGAGAGAAAAATCCTTGTTAAGGGTATGCGTGGAGAGAAAAATCCTAGTTAAACTTAAGGGTATACGTGGAGAGAAAAATCCTAGTTAAGGGTAGGCCCTATGCTGGAGAGAAAAATCCTAGTTAAGGGTATGCTGGAGAGAAAAAATCCTAGTTAAGGGTAGCTTTTTTGAGCTCCGCGAATCCTAGTTAAGGGTACTTTTGAAAGGGTGTGCACGAGCATGGTTACAGTGTTGTACATAGAGTGGCCCCCCCGGGATCATCCACCGGCCATGCCACCACACAACGTCTACGTAGTACCGTAGATTCTAACTTGTTAGACCCCATTTTATTTAGCTAGTCCTTACATTATCAGCATGATATCTCACCTAAAGCTTTGTCCACAGGCAAGAGTAATATCCAATCGCAATTCTGATACGTGACATGGTATGGTTCGCCATTGTTTTGACATCATTATATTGTAAAGTTCCTGTTAGTGTTAACGCACTAGTAGTAGTAGCTAGAGAGAGAGCTAGATAGAGCTGATAAGAGAAGCTATGGTGTTCCTTAGTAAGCAAATGATAATTGTATTCAGATCATAGAGTGGGTCTGTAACTCTTGATTCAGATCATGAGGTCCAGGGGCGTAGACAGCGGGGGGGGGGGGGGGGGGGGGGGGGGGGGGATGAGGGGTATGCATCCCCCCCCCCCCCACCTTGTGAGGTGGGGGGGGGGGGGATGACATGTACAATCATCCCCCCAGGTTTTAGGGAAGGATGTTTGCTTACAATTAAACTGAATTAACATGTTTAGAAATGATAGGAACAGCAATAATGATAACAATAATTATTGTCATTTTAACAACAATAACAACAACAATGATAATAATGATAACAATAATAATAATAATAACAATAATAATTATAATGATAATGACAATTAGTAATGCACTATTATAATGCTTATGATAATAATAATAGTTATCATCATCATCATCATCATCGTTAATGTGACTGAAATGAAGAGTACTATCATAACTATATCGATCATTATTCGGATTAGGTTGTAATTTATATTACTTTTGGGTAATTTCGGCGCCATCACAGTTTTTCTGAAGTGGTGTAACAACAAAATTTAAAAAAAGATAAATAGCGTGATGCAAATATGCAGTAATGTGTGTCAGTCCATATTCTATATTCTTTTTTCACGGTGCGTATATATTCTATGTCTGTGCATCATTAGCGTAAATCCTGGGGGGGATGGGGGATATATCCCCCACTTATTTGAGAGGGGGATGGCGTGTACAAATATCCCCCCCCCCCCCACTTTTTCACTTTTCAAGGAAGAAATTATATTTGAATTAATCAGTTAATAAAATTTTTGATAATCTGTCATAAACAACCATCATATTTTAGAATTTCTATTTGAAAATGTGATTTAAAACCAGAAAAGCGCTTATTTTTGTCTCGCTCGCTTCGCTCGCTCATCATATTTTAGAATTTTTGTTTGAAAATGCGAGTAAAAACCAAAAAAGTGGTTATTTTGGGCACGTTTGCTTTGCTCGCTCATCATATTATAGAATTTCTATTTGAAAGTGCGATTGAAAATAAGAAAAATGGTAATTTTTTGCTTGCTCGCTTCACTCGCTCGCAAGATAATCAAAATGTGTGTAAGGGGGTTTGTGCAGGTGGGTGAGGGCGTGTGTTTATACTTAAGTGTGAGTTCGACAGAAAAAAAATCGGCAAAAAAGTCGATCACCCCCCCCCCCCCACTCCTCAAAGTGGATTTACGCCGGTGCTGTGCATTCGGGTGTATGTGTGAGGGTGGGTGTGCGTGTGCGTGTGTGTGTGTGTATCTGTATACGAAATTGATCCTCGATTTCTCGTGAATGGCAAATCATCCCCCCCCCCAGGTGTAAGAACGTGTCTACGCCACTGATGAGGTCAGTGCAGGGGTGTAACAGGTACCTGTTATCGGGGGGGGGGGGGGGGGGGGCAGAGCCCAAAATTTCCTGGTAACTAGTCTATGTCTAGAATCTGTGGCGTAGCTACGACTGCATTTTAGGAGGACGGTAGTGCTCCACCGGCGTAAATCCATTATGAGGAGTGGGGGATGAAAAACTTTTTAAACAATTTTTTTTCCCTCTCACACACATTTTGATATCTATTTTGCGAGCAAGCAAAGCGAGCGAGCAGAAAATAACTCATAACTTTTTTCCGGTTTTTGATCGCATTTTCGAATGAAAAAGTTCTAAAATATTACAAAAGAGTGAAGCAAGCAAGCCAAAAATAACCACTTTTCTCGATTTTGATTGAATTTTCGGATGGAAATCCTAAGATTTTGATGAGCGAGCGAAGCAAGCAAGCCAAAAATAACCACTTTTTTGTTTTCAATAGCATTTTCAAATAGAAATTCTAAAACATGATGGTTGTTTATGATAGATATTCAGAATGTTTACTAACTGATTAATTGAAATATATTTTCTTCCTTAAAAAGTGTGTCTGCAGGGGGGGGGGGGGAATTTGTACACTCCATCCCCCCTCTCCCCCAAGTGGGGTATACATCCCCCATCCTACCCCCGGAATTTACGCCAATGTAGTGCTCCCCCTCCCGCACGAAGCGCGGAAGCTCCGACGTTTTTTTGAATTGTTGGTTGTCTGTAATTAAGTCTATCTTCTGCGGCGTAACTAGGATTTCATTTTAGGAGGACGGTAGTGCTCCCTAGGGGGAGTTTTTTCGCTGTCAGTTTCCGCTCTTCTTACGCTCTCTGCCTGTTATTGGGAAGCGGGGGGGGGGGGGGGGCATACGCATAGCCAAACATTCCCCGGTAATTATGTCTAGAATCAGTGGTGCAGCTAGGATTTCATTTTAGGAGGACGATATTGCAAAGCGCGCTCCCTAGGCATGCTAGGGGGAGGGTGCAGAGATGGTGATTTTCCCCTCCCGCGAAGCGCGGAAGCTCTGACTTTTCTTTGAATTGATCGTTGTCTGTTCCCGGTCTCTTAGATTCTCTGCCTGTTATCGGGGGGGGGGGGGGGGGGGGGTAGGGGGCAGAGCCGGAAATTTCCCGGTAACTAAGTCTAGAAATAGAATAATATTATGCGGAGGTGAGCCCAAACCGCGAATTGCTTGTTGCGAAGCCCTTAGCGGGTGGGGCCAAGGGTTCTGGCTTAGGGCCCCTGACGGGTGTCTACAGGGAAAACCACTGCGGGGGTCCAGGGAGTGGAACCCCCGGAAACTCCGGGGTTTTGGCACTAAATTTTCGCTCATTTCTTTTGTTTCCCTTTGCTTTCCTCTTTTTTTCCCCCTTTCCCTCTTTTCTCTCTCTCTCCTCTTCTTTCTCCCCTTTCTCCTTTTTTCTTTCCCTTTCTCTTTCTTCCTTTCCCTTTCTCCTTCTTTTTTTCCCTTTCTCCTTCTTTCTTTTCCTTTCTTCTTCTTTCTTTTCCTTTCTTCTCTTCCTTTCCATTCCTTCCTCCAGGAGGAGGAAGACACGCCCCGCCCCAAAAAAATTAAGGGGTGGGGGACACAGTAGAATATGTCTCCCTTAAAAAAAGTTTTGGGAAAAAAGGCATCCGAAAATGCTTATAGGATATTTCTCCTCCACACTGAGGGGCGGAGGAGCCGGGGGCACAGTGGCGACACTTTTCCAAGGACCCTCAAAGCTCCTTTTTACCCCTGAAAATGCCCTTTTCAAAGGGAGCATTTTCTTTCTTAAGTGCCCTTCGCCTTCTAGGAAGTGTTCTTTTCGCTTTTAAAGTTAACCTCCTTAAATCATACAAATGCCCCCTTTTACATCAGAATACTGAACCTTTCACCTGTTTTCATGGCGCTAGCGATCTTTCCCCTTCTGAGAAGTACGCCCTTATCACTCCTCGTGAATGTCCCTATTAAAATGTGATAAGTGCCCCTTTGACTGCCCATTCGGTTCTAATAGTGCAATTTCCCCTTCTGCTGAGTGATCCCTTTCACCCACTGATAAATTCTCCTTTTGCACTTGGGCAAGTGCCCATTATGTCCCAATTTACTTATCAGAATCTGATAAGTGCCCCTTTTCCCTTCTATGTCACACTTCTCCTATTCATACAAGAACCACATGTGCCCCTTTTAAGTTTGATACACACCCATTTGATTTCCTATAAGTGCCCCCTTTGCTTTCTAATATTGTAAGTGCCCCTTCTCCTTATGTGCCTCCTCGAATCTGATACGGTTCCTTTTTACTTCTAATGAGCGTCCAGTTTGATTACAAGTGCCCCTATTCAGTGCTCCTTTTCGTATTGCCCTTCTCTTTCCGATGATTAGTGCCCCCTTCAAATCTGATATGTCCCTATTTACGTCTGATTAGAGCCCCTTTTCTTTCTTGTGCCATTCCCCCTCTTTTGATTTTACCTTTTCACATCTGATAAGTGACCTACTGACAAAGTGAAATAAAATAATTTTTTTTTTTTTAAATTGTGAATGACGCTGAATGAGTGAAGGATTGAAAGACGGAGTGAATGAGAGGTAATACTTTTTTTTTGGGGGGGGGGGGCAAACGCTCTTGGGGGCCCACCTCAAATGCTTACTATCAGCATGCAGCCCTATCCCCCCCCCCCCCCCGCCCCGATCAAACACATTTCTCCCCTTACATATTTCAAAAGTACAAAGTTTTTCACTGAGGAAATAAAAATAAACTTTGTTTTATTTGATCACGGTTATTGTTTCCCATCATCTCTCATCATCATAAAACAGGATTATTTTGTTCGCCGCATGGTAAGGTGTGAGAGGTTAGAGACCGGGCATGGCAAGAGGAGGGTTAGCTGTACGGGAACATTTTCGCGATGCGACTGGTCAACGCCTTTTTCCCGATAAACAACTTTCCAATTTCACTTTGTCCGCGCGAGCGAAGCGAGGGCGCAAAATTTTACAATTTTGGTGTGAAAAATGTACAGAAATTTCATATTCTGGCACTTCCCAAATATGAGAAAACACGGGAGCCCTTATGCAAATATGATTTTTATAAGGATATTCGGGCGGGAGGGGGAGGATAATACTTTTACTTATTAAAATGTTTGCCTTGTAAAAACGTATGGGCAATCTCAGCCTTAAAGACTATATACATGTATAGTACACAAGTCATGTAGGGTCTCTCAGTGCTTAAGAACACTGACTTATGCGGGCCTCATTATGCAAGAGAGCATAGCGACCAAGCGCGAAAAGATTGTGAAATATTGAAACTTGTATATCGGTTATGTCGCTACAAAAGTAGATCACTAAATTTTTGTCTTGTAAGAGCTACTGAGGGGCGGCAAAAATTGATATGCCCCTGAAACACATTTACAAAGGGGAAGATCTATCCACCCTCCCCAGCCTGTGGCCTTAGATAGACAGGGTTTGTTTAACATCAAGAAACAAGCATGCTCCCGTTTGAAAATTTTTAGTTTATGTGGAATGTCATTTGGGGGATTTTTATAGCACTATATCTAGAGAACTTATCGGTTAAAACCTTGACAGGGGCGGGAACAAAAAGAACATTCCCTCATCCCTTTTCAGAGGAAAACGCATGCCCCACGGTATTTTATTGAAATGTCCCCTCTTTTGAAAAGAGAAGCACCTGCCCCGTCACACCGCGCTTTTTAAAGTCTATTATACGAAGCGTTTTCATTAATCTACGGGAGAACGTAGCGACCGAGCAAAAGAAATGTAAAGTGGAGGTAATGTATGTTGGGGCAAAGGAAATCTCATTATACATCATTTTACATCGAAATGAATTCTTATTGTCTTGCGAGGGGGGGGGGGCATGGGGGGGGGCAAATCGATTTTGCCCCCACCTCTTGAATGATGAGGGGGGGGGGGGGGCGGGCAACAACCCCTCTGCCCCCGCTTCCGGCGCCTATATACCTAGTTCTATAAAACAGAGAAGTTTCATATAATAACATAATCATTTATGAAAATGTGGGGCAGTGAAACTGAGGCAAGCGCTGAAGGGCTCACAACACCCAAAACTGCAATAAGAACAAACAGTGCCCCTGCTTTGGAGCAATGAGGATATTTTTCTCGTTAATTTCTTGAGAATGTGTGAAGTCCTGTAAAGGACTGTAAACGAGATGAGAAGGCGATGAGGAGAGAAGGCTCGACGTTCCGGACAGCTTGACTGTCCTTCATCAGGAGTGATATAAATAAAATATCGGTCGTGACAAGACCTGAAATTCAAATATACATTGCTAATTATAATTTGGTCAATAAGGAAAACGACATGGATGATAATAACACTGACAGGAAAGAGCCCTCAAATAATTTTAAAAGAATGCAAAATACTCTGGTCTTCAGCAAAAGAGATTTTAAAAAAAAATTATAAAATGAAATAAAAAATTAGCACTTTTGCTTGCTCGCTTCGCTCGCTCGCAAACGAGTAATCAGAGCAGTCTTCACAGCTGCAAAGTAGTTAAAGATTTGAATAATTATTGAAAATGATTTTCAGAAGTTTGTTAAATAGAATTTAGAGGTATACCGTCGTGTTGCAATGCCTCAAAACATTATATCTCATTTTTGTGTTCTCCCATGTAAGTGTCCTCTTTTTCCCAAAAGTGCTATGATATGATATTTGAATTAATCTTTAAATATAATTTTTAATAATCTATCCTAAACAACCATCATATTTTAGAATTTCTATATTAAAATGAGATGGTAAACCAGAAAGCGGTTATTTTTGGCTCGCTCGCTTCGCTCACTTGTCATATTTTCGAATTTTCAATTGAAATGGCGATTGAAACCAGAAAAGTGGTTATTTTTTGGCTTGCTCGCTCATCATATTTTAACATTTCTATTTGAAAATGTGATTGAAAACCAGAAAAGTTGTAATTTTTGGCTCACTCACTCGCAAGATAAAAATTGAAATGTGTGTAAGGGGGGTCTGCGCAGGTGGGTGAGGGCGTGTGTGAGTTCGACAAAAAAAAAATTGGCAAAAAAGTCGATCATCCCACTCCTCAAAGTGGATTTACCCCGGTACTCAATAGGTCACTACCGCCCCCCCCCCCCCCCCCCCCCCCTAAAATGAAATCCTAGCTATGCCACCGAATGGGGCCACCACCGCACCCCTCTATTTCTTCATGGATATGGATAGGCCCCAAAGATACAGTAGCCCCGGATCCGCCCCGGAGAGGCGATTCTTTTATTGCACAGTTTCTTTTAGACGACACAGATGGCAAGTACAAAATTGTACGCAGCTAAGTGGGTATAATAAATACCATACTACACAGCTCGCCCAGCGTGGAATGGGTCGACTTGTGTTGTATCTGCAGCTAGTTCGATCCCATGTTCGATCCTATCCGTACCGTACGCAGTGCAGTGTATAAGTACCGTGTATATTTAGCTGGCTCTTGTGGCCTATAGAATCTCTATGATGTAGCTATAGCAGCGCGCACTGGTCTGATCCTACTGGCATTAGCCTACTGGCATTTTGCAAGAGAAATCTGCCATTTAGTTGCCGGTACTTCTGAAATCAACACGAAACAACAAATTTTAAAAGTGGAAGCTGGGCTGCAGATATAATTTGTTGACAAGTCTGTAGATACTGACTGTCGCTTAGTTAGGCGCTTCAGCAGTGTTGAGCTGTAGCCTGTGCCTGTGCTGGCATCACTGGCTGATTCTTGAGCTGAACTGAGCTGAGCTGAGCCCCCGAGTCGAGCCGATCCTAAATGTAGTATCCTCCCGTCAACTGCCGACTGTCTACAGTACAGGATCAGGAACAACGCCGCCACTGCTATTCACTGCACAGGTGTGTACCAAGCTTGTTACTGATAATATCAGTGATATTTTGATAAGTCTTACTGCCTTCCCAGCTTCTGATAATGTTAGAATTTGCCAAAAATAGCCTTGCAAGTTGCAGTAGACTAAGGATTAATTGTTGATCATGGCGTTCATGTAGATCTATGGATGATGGGCCCTAATTTCGAAATTGACAAGTCTTTCTTAAGTTTTGTTCCCCTGTAATTACGTAATGGCTGACCTCATTTTAATCCTCATATTCTACATGTTCTATACAGTAAATTGTGCTGGATATCTTATCACGGAAAGACTTCCTTTTGCGGCAACCACCCAAACTTGCTGACAGAATAAAGCACACCTTGCATGTTCTGTGGCTGTCGCAAAAAGGAATCTTGCCCTTATCACAATTGGAGTAAGAACAATGACATTTTCACAAGAAAAGGCGATTGGGTAAATTTGACGTTGCAAAATGGTCTCCAGAGCTTATGAACAACGCCTAGAAAGATTCACTAGACTAGAACTTAGAAGACGAAGAGGGGATATGATTACGGTTTCTAAATTGCTTAAAGACATTGGTTAACATTGTTATGATTTTACAAAATCTTGTTTTGTTACTTGAAAATGGGATAAACATAAGGGTTATAGTGTAAAAATACCAGTCTGAAAGTTTCAAAGTATAATATTCACAGGAAGTATTTTTAAATATAAAAAATGTGAACCAATGTTTGAAAAATATGCGAGGGTCGGTTGCACAGAATAGACATGAGGAGTGTGCGGTAAACCTGGGTTTTAGGCACTTGCACGAATGCCAGGTTATCATCAGATAACCTTGCACTGAATTAGGCCTGTACAGTGGAAATTGCTGACAATAGGAAAGTAGTGTTCTCTGTCACATTTCTGGGACAGAGGAACAAGAGCAGTGATCAGAAAAAGATTTCTCAAAATTCATTTGATGAAGATAATTTAGATCCAATTGAAGGAATGGAATGAAAATAGGATATGTTATCATACTGGGTGTAAAAAGCAAACATTTTCCAAGAATTTGTTGATTATTTTAGTGATTTCTATCTCCAACTATAGAGGGCAGCATTTCACATAAATTTGCACAGCTCACCATACCAATGGCTCCCTGAGTGGGTTTTAGGGGTATAAATTATTTGCACTTGCATTCGATCGCTAACTTCAGCACAACTCTTCCTGACAACAACCCAGCTGATCCACAGAAATAGAAGACTGTGACTGACACCAACCCTAACCCCAACCCTCTACCTAATCCTAATCCTAATCCTTAACCCTAATCCTAATCCTAATCCCAATCCTAACCATAATCCACACACGACAGTCTCTGTTGTATGTGGTGCGCTGAAGATAGCGATTGAATATAAGTGCAAATAATTTATACCCCTAAAACCCAGGATTACCGAGTGTGCATGCACGTATGACTCACCTTACCGTACTGTGTGTATTGGCGTATCACGCTGCGGGAGTCACATAACGGCATTTTCAAATTCAAGCAAAGTGGTCCTCTTAGTGATTGTCATGTGAGACGAAGGATAATAAAATCGCTGTTTGCGTCTAGCCTACACTTTTTCATTCCAAATTATGGTTGGTTTCAGGGTTTTTGAGTACAAATACAAGTACTCATACACATGTTTCATCTTAGTTTGAGAATTTTTTTAAATCAGCTACTCACAAAGTTAGCCAATGCCTTTAATGCCATAGTGGAAAGTTGGAGATTTCTAGTGACACTAACACCTTCTTTGCCATTCATTCATCAACAAGACTCAGAGGACGTAGGTTTAAACTCTTCACTAGACGCTCATGGTTAGAACTCAGAGTAAATTTTTCAGCCAGAGGGTAGTATCAGATTGGAATAGGCTGCCTATGTCTGTAGTTGAAGTGAAACTGGAAAACTTCAAGGAGATAGTAGACAACCACTTGTGGGAGGAAAGAATTACATGTAAAACTTTTGTTAACAGTTCAATTCAATTACAAACTTTGAAGTGGAGACCGGAAAATCTACAGGAGAAATACTTCCTTTCCCTACTTGATATGATGTGATGATGACAAAAAAAACCCTGAAGGTTCCCATGGGCATGTGTGCGCACTCATTCACTTTACATGCAGTTCAACTTCAGGATATATTTCATGAAAGATGGCATTTTCAAGTCATAATTCTATTAAAGGCATTGGTTAACACTGGTATATAAAACAACCCCAAAAACTCACTTTGCTACTTGATAATGGGATAAACATAATTAGTGTAAAAATACCAGTCTGAAAGTTCCAAAGAATAATATCCACAGGAAGTAGTTTTAAATATTAGAAATGTGAACCAATGTTTGATAAATACATGTGTATATAAAGGTCGGTTGCACATCCTATTGAAGCCACTCGGAGCCATTGGCATAGTGAGCTATGAAATTTATGTGAAATGCTGCCCTCTATAGTTGGAGGTAGGAATCACTAAAAGAATCAATAAATTCTTGGAAAATATTTGCTTTTTAGTTTCACACTGAGGATGATGAAATATTCTATTTTCATTCGATTCCTCCAAATGAATCTAGATTATCTTGATTAAGTGAATTTTGAAAAATACAGTGTATTTTTCTGATCACTGCTCTTGTTCCTCTATCCTAGAAATTGGACAGAGAACACTACATGTACATTCCTATTGTCAGCAATATGCACTGTATAGGCTTAATTCAGTGCAAGGTTATCCGATGATAACCTGGCATTCGTGTAAGTGCGTTGAAGCATGTGTTGTAGAATTGATGGGATGTCCATGAACTTAGACAGGGCTCCACACTAACTTTTTTGGTTAGGGGTCCAGATCTAAATCCCGGGCTCCTCATGTATTGAGCTCTGTGTTAAAATTGTTCACTTTTGGGCGCCCGGACATAAATTTTGGGGGCCCATGTGTCCCGGGCGCCTGCTAATGTCGAGCCCTGACTTAGACTTTTGACGGTTTTGAGAAACACAGTTCAGGAACACTACTTGCCTATTGTCGGCGATTTCCCTCCATGAGGGCCTACATGTACATGTATATTGGTGCGAGATTATTTAATGTAACCATGCATTCGTGTAATGCAATAAAATGATTGCAGACTTGAATTGAATAAAATGACGAGTATTGAGAAATCAGAAAGCCTAGCATTTTGGGTGAAAAAGTGAGCAATCTAACAGACTTACAGAAAGTACATCCCTGTACTTTCAGTATACCCTTGAGTAGTGTCCCAAGATTTCCAATTGCTTGAAGTTAATGTACAATTTTCAATTTTAGATAATGGGAATAATACATGTACATTGTAATTGAACCATTTAAACATTTTTGAAGAGTATATAAAAGCCAGTATATTTTCAGCCTACCATGACTACAGTGATGTGAATATTTGTGAATATATGTCATGTACATTTACTTGTTTGACTTGTACATGTTCATGTATTATGTACTGGTGTCAGTGGTGTGCATACATGCATGGTTCTCGCCAGTACAGTACATAACACCCATGGTTCTAGTACCATGTGTAAAGGGTTTCAGACAAGGAAGAACCATGTGTGAAATTGCTGCACCATGCGTGGCAACAAGGGTAAAAAAATATTGGAGTATATATTCCTAACAATAATGATAAATGTCACAGATTGTTTTGCTTTTTGGCAATGTATTTTTACTTTCATGCCATTAGTAGACAACTCCTGCTTACCAAGAAGTATTTTTCATCCTTTTACTATAGCATATACTGCCGCCACACCTAACTTTAGGTGTTATTCCGTAAAACTTCCAAAACTTCCACACTTTGCGCAGAGTGGGAACCGTGTGTGGATTTTTTTCTAGTGAGAACCCTGCATACATGTACATCTACATCAGTACCATTTTCACTATTACTTCATTACCAATCTCACTATTGAGAGCACTCATCCATGTACATGTACTTCATCAGATTTCTTCAATCTCAGGTATTACAAAGCAACCAACTTCTTCCATAATCAAGATTCAAACTATAAGAACTACATACTAAGCAACATTGCACACTCCTCCATCCTCCTCGTTTGGTTCCAGATGGAACATTGAGGAGTATCTTCTAGAAGAAGAATTATGAATACTCATAGTGTGGTTTGCGGAGGCAAAGTATTCATTCGTTTTACCGTAAACCTTTGTTTCAATATACATGTACATGGGATGGTATTTTTAGTGGTTTTTAAAGCTTAATTTTACCCCATCATACACATGTACACATGTAAATATTTGACCCTTGTCTGTGTGTATTACGATCTACATGTACATGAAGGCAGTATCTGCTATCCATGCACAGCTAGTATGCAAACTTCATTTTCCACTACTTCATATGTACAGTGTACATGTACATTTTAAATAATCAAAATGCTCATCTATTTTCTTCTGAATAGTTCATGTATGATTTTCGTGTTATATGTAAGTCTGCAGCAAATGTCATTAAAGTGCATGGAAATTCACTTTGTGAATTACATGTTTGAAGTCTTGCATCGCAACTTGGTAGTATCCAAACTAGTTTTTAAAATACCTGAAATTGAAAATACTAGCTGCTGTATCAGTGTGACTGGAAGGGACTGGGCGGTAGCCTTTTTGTCTCAACTGTTCAGCCTACAGTAGTTTGATAACGGAAAATTTGAAACATTTGTGGCGGCATATGGTTTACGTGTACCAGTATTCTGTACTCGTCCTGTACATACAGTCTTAATCATTTTTTAATTGTAAATTGTTCATTCACCATGTAACTTTGTCTTCAATGGAGTCCAAGCAGGGGCAGCTCCATGGTATTTTGATGGGGGAGGGGGCAAGATGACCCACAGATGAGTTCAATTTACATTTAGAATGAACAAATAACTTAAAAGGGGTACCCAATGCTGAAACAATATTATTTCATTTAAAAGAGCATGATTTCATTAGCAGAAAATCATGTGCCTAAAGTTTTTTTAGAAGTCGTGTTGCCAAGGAAACCCCCAAATGTGGTAAGATTTCAGGATATTTTTGACCCCTCAGCTGTGACCCAGTTTCAACTGGGTACCCACTTTTACGTCAAAATGACGTCGCAGCATAACTGCAATGCGCGAAGCTGGGTACCCACTTTGATGTCATACCTCAAACTCAAAATTTTTGGTCAACTTTTGACTTTTTATGAGAAAATTAGACAAAATGCATTGATTTCGATTGAAAATCATCAAATTTTCAATGTTATTCTTCTTAGAATTCTATTCTCGATCATATATCAAAAAAACTTTTACCATTGTGTAATCACTTTAAGGCTATTATAAACTCGGCGTTCTCTTCCTCAATAATCTTATTTCTTCTTGTTTTTCTTCCTCTGTTTTACCTTCTTTTTTTATCATATGAAAAAGCCGCGCCTGCCCCCCTTCCCCTACCACCCTCACCCCTCCCCCTTCCCTTCCCCTTCCTCTCCCCCATAGCACCGCTCCTGAGTCTTAAGAACTACATGTATCTCAACATGCTGAAAATGAGAGTGTGGAATTTTTTTCCCTACTGACCTTTAGGATTGCTGACAAAATAAAATGTGTTTTCATTAGCCTTAGCTATCTTGAGCTTGAGAAATGACATGTGGACTGATCGGCTTTACGTAAAAGATTAATGAGTCCAAATATGAAGCTATCATGCACACAACTCTGCACAAAATAATTCAAACCCAAAATGAGGAGGATAAATTATAAAATGCACAGTATGCGAGGCATGATTTTCAAAGTGTTTACAAACGATGCAGCCGCACATGTAGTGTAGCAAATACACTAGTGAAATAACCTGATAAATGCATCATCACTGCTTGCTAGATGTATGTACATGTAGCAGGTAATGTTTGTAATGTCAGAGCTAATTTTCCATCATATGATATCATCTGCTTGGAGCCAGAAGGGCAGGGAAAAAAATACACGAGGGCTTGGGGCGAATTCGCCCCCAAAATGCCAGTAAGAGCCCTGGAAAACTAAAAATGAGCCCCTGAAATTCTCATAGGGTCCACTGTAAACTGTAATACAATACAGAAAATTTGAGCGGGTGGGCTCAAAAAGTAGCCCCGGAAAAAAAATAATTATTTTTTTCCCTGCAGAAGGGTGTTATGTCATATCATTTTATATAAACTTAATGCCCTTATGGCTCCAAACAGACAATATTCTTATAGAAAGACTTTAGCCTCATACAGTAAGAATTTACCTTCCTAAGATTTACCCTTATAAGATTTAGCCTCATGAGATTGCTATTTTGAAATCTTGTTCTTGGACTAATGAAAATGCAGCTATTGAGACATCTGTTCCCCAAGGGTTTTGCAAGAAGTTCTATTTATTGAGAGGCGGCCCATGTAAAGAAACTTCCTCTGGGCTTTGTCTGAAGGAAGTAGGAATTGTGAGGAGAATTTCCTCTGAGATTAATGACCCAGATCTTAACAGCCTTATTATGATCAATAGAAAATAATCCTACATGATGGTTGTACAGAATCTCTTATAGAGCAACCAAAAAGAGAAGAATTTTTATTAATGAAAAAAAAAAGAAAATTGAAAAATTGAATACAAATTTTCCTGTCCTCCCATTTCTCTGAAGTGTATCGTGACAATCTTCACTGAAAATGTAAATCAGTAGTGTTGAGTTACTGTTCTTGGATCATCAATTTGTCTGATGCTTTGTAGTATTTGAATTTACAACTTCTTGTGAAACCACTGGTAATATGAAAGCATTGTGTTGTCTTGTCATTATTATGAAACATGGAAAAGCCATAAAACATTGATATTTGATAATTCAGGAAATATACTTCCTGATCTGTCATGTAGAAAGGTCAAATTTCTGCAGTGCAAAGCTAGTGACTGCATTTGGACTTTCACATGTATTATATTAAAGTTGCTCAGTGAGAAGAATACACAGGGATTGACATACATGTACATGTATTACTGATTTAGCTCTGAATAGCACTTACATGTAATAATAGAGAGCTCTGTTTAAATAGATAACAACAACCGCAAAGAAAAAAAAAAGTGTGAAAACAATTTAAAATTGCCTGAAGAAATCAAACTTTTATCTTGCCAAATGAAACAAAAATAGATTTATTGAAAAAACAATCACTGTATCATTGCATGTGTTGTTGGCCCATGAAGTAAAAATATCACTCTCTGCATGCAAAAGTGTGTTGTGTTGAGAACATTTTTATTAGCAATGAGCATTTAACTTACATGTTTATTGTATACATTCATATAAGATATAACATGCTAGTCCACTTTAAGTACATTGGTTGTATGCTTACAAATAATGAGCCAAAATAACATAAAATTGCCCCAAAAGATCTGTTTTCATAAAATGTCTATAATTGCTAAAATAACAGTGTATAAAGATATTCCCAAACAGGATATTTTGAATGAAAGGCAGAAAGATGCACCTCCCTCTCCCTATAAGAAAATGAAATAAATATTGGAAGACTGAATGAAATGAAGGAAAAAAAAAAGTGTTTTTAAGAATCATCATTTTCACTTTGTAGGACACCAGTGTTTGACACATGACAGTTCCAGAGCTGCCAATTAGTAGGATTTTTAAGGGGAATATGACACTGAATAGGATTTTTCCCATTGAAATAGGATTTTTGAAACTTGTAAGAATGATTCTTTATACTGTTGGATGTTTCGAAATTTGAAACAAATAGGATTTTGGGCTTGAAAATAGGATAAAAAGAAATAAAGAATAGGATTTTTCCCCAATTGGGATTGGCAGCTCTGCAGTTCTCAAATGATCTACAATGTATGCACACTTTATGTCTTTATTTGAGAGTATACTGTACATGTACTTGTAGTATTTACGCAAGCCTACATGTGTCTATTGCCTACTGTACAGTGTACAGAGCAGCAGGTAGCTCTCACCAAAACCATTTATTAATTCCTCAGTACCCATGCAAGTGGTTGCCATGACGATGGCAAGCATTTCATTAGCGACTTTCAGATCAAGGCTTGCCTTCATCAGAGACCGTACCGTGCATACATGTGTGTAGAGTATGCTGACTGCAGCGATGAAGTGGTGTTTTTCAGTTTTACCATTGTACATGTACATGTATGTACATACCCCTAGAACTAGTACCCTGTTTTACATCATGAAGTAAAAATGCATGAAATACACACAAACATGTATATTATCATTGTTCATGTGAAATATAAAGATAATGAGAAAGAGAGAGAGGTACATGTGTAGAGAGAGAGAAGAGAAGAGGGAGAGAGTGAGGGAGGGGGGAGAGAGTGAGGTGGGGGGGGAGAGTGAGAGGGAGGGGGACAGGGAAGAAAACTTGCAGAATTAATTATAAATTGACCTGGGTAGCATTTCATGAAGAGTTTTGTCAGTGATTTTCACCGACTAATTTGCTGTCAGCCAATCAGATGCGAGGATTTTCAGTAGCTTGTAACATTTGTCGGTGATTTTCACCGACAAAACTCTTCATTAAATGCTCCCCAGAACTGTCATGTCACTTAGTGTAATGGGGTTTTAGACATTGATGAGTGAAAACTTATTGGATTTGACTTGTACCACTTTCATACTGAAGGCAAAGTGGAGTAACTCCGGAGTAACTCCGGGGTGAGTTGATACGCTTGTACTGCGGACCGACTTTACACCGACTTTACACCTCCTTTCATACTGGCAAGCACTGCAGCGGTGTATCCACAGTCGTTTCCATGGTTTCCAAGCGAGTTCGCGCCATATGTATTGCCGAATTTCCCCCAACAAGCGATTCGCGCCAAAATTTGTTTTGCACAGCTAGCTACTTCGTATGCATGCAGCGCTCATGCTACTTGCTAGATTTCGCATTCAATCGTTCGCTATTCGTATGTGTTCGCTTCCGTAAAGATTTCACAATGTTACTTTTGGGTCAGTTGTTATTTCTGACGATTGTTATGATGCTTGAACTGGCTGCAAGAACACGATTAATAATGCGGGAGATCGACGATTCATTTGACTTACAACTGCGAAATTCAAGGCTTGAATAGCCAGGAGTCGCGCAAGATCACAGCGATAAGCTGATACTGCACTTCCGGTCCGGAGTAACTCCGTTTGTAACCCTCTTCTCGAAGTGGGTTGAGTACTCCGCTTTGAATCCGGATCGAAAAAATCTCAAAATTTTCATACTGTCCTCTAAAGTGGAGTAACTCCTTCTGGACTCCGGAGTAACTCCACTTCGGCTGTCAGTATGAAAGTGGTATGAGTTAGAAGAGGTACCATCATGATTATTGATTTGATTGAAAGGCAGATCATATTCTTTCTGTCCTTCAGTGTTTAACACCCATGGAATGATAAAGGTGTAGAAAGTCATTTGTGGGCAGCAAATCAAATTTTGACTTTGTGTGAGGTCCTTGAACTGTGTAACCAGCTCATGTATCTATTCAGATTTTGCTCCTTTTTGTTGTTGCAGTCATTGTAGATTATACATGTACCATACGCTCATAATCTAAGGACTGTCAGTCTTCATGTAGTTTGTTTCTTTTCTTCTTTTTTTCCAAAATTTTTGTGAACAACCTCTATGGCAATTTCAGTGTGATTTTTAGTGCAAATACAATTGCTCCAATTAATTTTGATCATTTTTTTACATTCTTGAATTGCAGAAAAAGAGAATTATGCATTTTAGAAATTCAGACCCCAATATAAACTTATCTTGTTTATAATTGTATCTTTTAGAATCTTGAAGGCAGCGTGTGACTCGTTGACTTGTATATCATCAAACACCAGACCATCAATGAAGGATTGTTGAAAATTTTCATCATTAAAACCAAGTAACCATGGCTGACTATGAACAGTGCAGTCGTAAGTGATTACCATACTTCTTTAGCTTATTCATGTTATAATATACACCTGTAAATTAATGGGAAATACTATGGGCAATTCTATGTTTAATGTTATACCAGTATTTATCTTGACTAGAATCTACTCTGTTTATTAGTTCATTGGGCATCATGTGACTAATTATAATGCCACCTGGCCTCATGTAAGCCGTTGCAGGGAACATCTTACATTGTGATCTATCTACAGTAGTAAGAATAATAATAATGACAATATTTATAATGCGCAACATATCCATCTCAAGAGATGGATATACATGCAGCATATGCCATACAGACACTTTACATTGTGTACAGTGTACAACATTGCGTGCAAATAGAACGTAGTGTATTGTGATGTCATAAATTTGTGCGCATCTTATGGTTGAGGCATCGAGGCGTGATGGTGTCATTATTTTGGTAAATTTATTGTGCATTTGTATAAATGCAATACAATCACTACTTACATATTTCTTCATTATGTAAATTGATTTTAATAAAGATGATGGATCTTGTGGCCATCATTGTAAAGGTCTCTGAAAAAACACTTTTCAGCATAGAAACAGATCCAAACTGTTATGATTGTAAGGATGCTTAGCAAAACGAATGGCTGTTTAATAGACCTGTAAACATCTTACTAGGAAATCATTCCTGTGCATAAGTTGACAGTCTACCTCATGAGTCACATTCATGTTGAGAGTATATTTAACCCATTCGTGACAGATGTCCACATTTTGTGGTTTGGCCTAATATCTTTTGATGCAAAGCCCTAAAAATCATACCAAATACATGAGCAGAAAGAGCAAAAAATTCTACACAAACTGTGCCCATTTTGGTTGCATCAATATTCGTTGTTTGATGCTGAAAATTTTTTAAAGGAAAATAAGCATTAAAATCCTTAAATTGGCAATGTGATAGAAAGTTTAAAATCACCGTTTTTCCCTGCAAATTGGCAACTTTTTGACTTCTCATCATAATTTCTGTCAATTTATATTCATTTCAGATACATGACATTTTATAAGGAATATGTAGCAATAAAATAAGAATGTTGGTGTTGCCAATTTGAAGAATAAAAGCTGATCAAATTAGGCTTTAAATAATTCCTGTCACAAATGGGTTAAACTCTCTTCATAGAAGTACATATATCATTAGTATGATTATTATTGTTATTAAAGTTATGTTTGACTGTACTTTGTAGCATCAGTATTGAGGAGAAGTGACAACGTTGCTATGTTTTCAAACCACATTACATCATCCAACCAAATTACATGGATACTGTTGGATCAGAGAGAAAACAAGTATGATGTGGATAGTAAATATGACTTTTCATTTTTGTGTCTTGTGCATGTTATTAAGTTTCCTTTATCTGACACTCATTCTTTCCAGAGCTAGCCCATGAAGATCCAGCCATGTATTCAGAGCTAGCTAATTTTGCTATTGAGAAGAGGATTGGAAAGGGGCAATTCAGTGAGGTATACAGGGCAAGATGTCTCATCAATGACAGGGTCACAGCACTCAAGAAGGTTCAGGTAAGTACTGTTATATCACCTGAAAAAAAAAAAAAAATCATTTATGTATGCTAGTACGTGTGAGATAACCTTACCCCCCCCCCCCAAAAAAAAAAAAAAAAAAAAAAAAATTAAAAACATTCTTGTGAGGAGTTTGAAGAAAATAAAGGATAATATAAGACCAGACATTTCTATTGGCGTTATTCAACAGTAAGGGCGATATTTGGTGCAGATATGGGCAGATATGACCTTTCTCGAAGTTTGTCTCGGTATATTGGTGTAATGTACAAGCTGCGGTCATTTGTCCCGCTTCGTGTTTTGCTTATTATTTACAATTCTTTTATTCATTCTCGCATTTCTTACTGTAACATAGAGTAGGCAAATTGCAAAGCAAACACTGATACTATTTTAAGACTACAAAAGAGAGCCGTTCGGCTTTGTACTGGGTCCGGATACTTTGATCATACTGATCCTTTATTTTCTAGGCTAAAAATATTGAAAATGACTGATATTCATTTCATGCAAATTGCAGTGTTCATGTACCGCTTAAACAAAAACGAATTGCCTTTATCATTTTGTGACGATTTCACTTTGAATAGAGACATAACTATCCAACTAGACATTCTTCTGATTTCCATCTGTTTACACCAAGAACTGCTTTAGCACATAAATCAATTAGATATGTAGGACCTGACATTTGGAATGCATTACCATCTCATATACGAAATTGTAGCACCATTATTTAAAAGGAATACGAAAGAATTACTCCTCTCCAAATATTCATCATAATAGCTTTTGAGGTACACCTAAGTGTTTTTGTCTTTTTATGACAGGGTAAGGAGGTATAGTACGATATAGGGGCACGATTAACATTTTTTTTCTTATTTTTTATTTGGTTTTATTTCCGTCGATAAAACGAAATCATGAATGTTTTATTTCAAGCCATGTTTTACGAAACGAATTTATTACCTACTTTGTTATTCTAGGGACTCTGCGCTTCAAACATTTATGTTTATGCTTTGTTCCCACTATGTATTCTATTTTGATGTAATACGCTGTTCTTGTCAATGTGATTGTTTATTATGCATGGTGAAAAAAGAAAGAAACAAACAAACAAACATCCGGTTTCCATACAAACATAATGGGTCGAGTCTTAACAAGTCCCATAAAAATCATAATGTTTTAGCATAGAAAATGCAAGCAACAAATTCTGATGCTACCTGCATAGATCTGATAAAATTATCAGGAGAGTTTATGAAACCTGAACAACATTTTCATCAAAATGAGGGATTTGTTAAACTGGCTGTACATTTTCTGTGGAAGCTGGAAGAAATCTTGTGAAATCGTCGGTACTGGATTTGTATCTGTGCATTTGCTGACCTGCGCAGTATGCAGGAAATGTCACCCTTTGCTGTAAAAGAATCTTGTATTTGTGATATGGAGAATTTTGTCATTGTATCTTTCTTTTATTATCATTATTATTGTCGTTGTTATTATTATTGTTTATTTATTTGTATATTAATTAATTGATTTAATTTATTTACATGTATACTTTTTAAAAATTGTTATCCATTGCGTCTTGTGTTGACGTTCCTTTCCACAGATATTTGAGATGATGGATGCAAAAGCAAGGAATGACTGTATAAAGGAAATTGATTTATTGAAGGTAATGTGTGGAACATTCTTCTTTCCTCTTTATGAAACTGTTTGTTGAAATGAGTTATTTTACATTATAACCCCTGCATGTACTGCATTGTATGGTATTATATCATAACTCGCATCTATGTATGTATTAGGGCTGGGCATTTCGGGTATTTTTGAAAGTCGGGTACCTGTCCAAATTTTGGGTGGGAACCCAATTTCCCCAAATGTATTTTTGAGATCTTGCCACGCTTACATTAAAATTCTTTTAAAAATATGACAATAATCACTTGATATTCCGTAAGAATATATTTTATCTCGATAAACAATTCACTTATCGCCCCAAGAAATGAGAATAATTATATTCGAGGATTTCTTAGCATATTGTTAAGCAAACCACATGATTAGTTGAAGTTTTGTCTAGTTTGATACAAGTATTTAGTATTGTCACAACTTGGAACAAGTAACTCAAAGTAGACTTCCCTTTTTTTCCCTTCATTTTATTTCTGTTGATGTAGTCCTTGAACCATGACCATGTGATCAAGTATTTGGCTTCTTTCATTGAAAATAATGAGCTGAACATTGTACTAGAGTTAGCAGATGCAGGAGATTTATCAAGAATGATCAAGGTAAGATTGGATACATATTTTGTAGAATACTTTGTATGAGTTTGAAATTTGGAATCATGGTAAGTGATTTATAAATGTATGATTTGCATCTTTAGTTGTATAATGTACTATGTACAATTATGATATTGACACTGTTTTTTAGCTCTCTATTGGAATACTTTGCCTGATAGTTAGAAGGATAACAGAAATGTTTGTGATTATTAAAAATGTTCAATGTATTGTTTGTGCAATGTATGTGTAAATTTTCTGTATGCCGAGATCCATAAAGACAATATCTTGTGATACAATAGAGGTTTGTCAGGGTTCAGGGTTGGATACATGTATTCCTTGTGCCTCTAATATCCCCATCATTTGTTGAATGCAATTATGTTTGTAAGAAGCATTAAAATAATATGTATACATGTAATGTTTGAAAGGTTATCATAAAACAAGAAAATTTTTTCAAATTGCCAATATTTCATGTTTTTTTTTTTTTTTTTTTTTTTTTTTTTGTAGTAACAATGTTCACTGTTTTAACTGCACCACTTGCCACCTCTAGCATAATATGTATCAAGTTTCATGCATGTAAAATTTTCAGATTTTACAGCAGTTGCATATATTTATCTTGTTTTTAGTTGTAAACTAGCCTTGACAAAGAAATTATAAAATACTGACTTGAAATTCTGTGAATTCGTCTTGACAGTGCTTGCCATATCCAATTTTCTTTCCACTTCTGTTTTTCTTTTAAATCAATTTCCCGTTGCTGTTTTGGAAATTGAATGAATTCATCTATGCTGAGAAGACAATCCTTTTATGTGCTAAGAGCAAAGTCAGAGTAAATCCATTCCTTGATCCTGTTTTATCATCTAGGGGTTTGGATTGATGTCATACTTGAATGCCAGAGTGCATGACATCACCCTTTTGCTTTGGGACTTCCCCTCCATCTTGACTGTAGAAGGAAGGAATTCATTGGAACCCCAATCCCATGTGTATCCCACTGACTGTCTCAACAGGATATTAGAATCCTTCCCTAATAAATCTGGGATGTGAAATATCGGTCTGAATCAAGTCTGATTTGGCATTGATGTTGCACACTGTCCTTCTGAGATCAGAATAAAAGGTTCATGAGAAGTTCAGTGTGATGGTTGAAGTGACTTCTCCTTTAGTAGGAAAAGGGTGAAGATTACCTCCAGGTCAAGTAGGGGTAACAGCATACACTGTAGGTTCATACAGAGTTCACCTAAATGTAGGAAGACATTACACTATGTGTCCACATTTGCAAGTGTCATATGATTTCTTCTTGTTGCAGTCATGTTTTCTTTTGGTCTGATTATCATGAGATTAATATTTATCTGTAGGCAGTTCCCTGGCAGTGGTTGCTGATTTTATTTTCTTATTATTTCAATTTTTTAATTTTATTTTTAATTTTAATTTTATTTCATCTTGTTAGGCAATCCTCTTCTTAGTTAATGTATTTTATATGTGTTCTTCCACTTTTTTCTCTTTTGCTCTCTTTTTCTCATGCGCTTAGAAACACTGTATTAGGCGCAATATAAATGTTACATATTATTATTATTATTTAATTTTTAAATTTTTGATTAATTTATTTATTTATTGGGGGGAGGGGTCATGTTCAAAGAATAATCCAGTTGCAATTTGTGCTTTTTATTTTCTGTTACTGTGAGCTGTCCTATTTTCATTTCATTTCTTATGTTTTGTCTCTGTAATATAGCATTTCAAGAAGCAGAAGAGACTGATACCAGAGAGAACCATATGGAAATACTTTGTCCAACTTTGCCGTGCACTAGAACACATGCATCAGAAGAGGGTCATGCACAGAGGTATAACTTGTGCTTCTCTTTATACTCTTCTTTTTTAATGTAAGATGAGAATAGGAAAAAAAATGCAGTCAGTGGCATATTTACAAGTTTAAAAATTTATTCATTCCCCCCTCTCCTTCTCCACATAAAAACATACAAATAGCTTGGATCAGGATTAATGATCTTACTTGATTTTTGCCTTCAATTGTACCTCAGAAAAAAAAAATATTACAAATCAGGAGCATAGAATATTGTGTTTTTCTAATGACTGGATTAGTAATTCACTGGAAAGTACTTTGATCAGAACTGTACCTAGAAAAGCATTAATGAATATGAAATGCCTTATCTGTATTTTTTTTTTTTTACTTTGAAAATAAATAAAGAACTGAATTGAATTTGATTAAATTGTATAGTTAGTACTACTATTGGTGATGATGATGTTGTTTACTCTCCAACAGAGACGAAAAACAAATCGCTTATCAGTCTTCCAACAGGCAGTAACGGGTCACCTCGCCTTGCCAGTGCAATCTACCCTGCGCTGGTCCAAAGGAACTTGAGAAACTTATCTTCAACTTATAGTTTCATTCTAGTTGCAGCTACCAAACAATGCTATAAATTTTAATTTATACCCCGCTCAATGGTAGATTGGAATAACCTACCCAACTCCATAAAATCAATGCTCTACAAACAAAAGTTTAAAGCATCTCTCTCTGTCTCTCTCTCTGCCGTAACAAACATCAGTGCACCCTACCCTGCCCGTTTGACCCCTTTTAGGGGAGTTGGGTAGTATCCTGGAAGTAAGTACTATTAAGCAATGAAAATCAAAGAAAGTATTACAATTGGTGTCGGGGTAACTCTCCAATTTGTACATATACATATAGGCTTCTATTGGATACATGTTGTATCTTTCCCTTTCAGACATCAAGCCTGCTAATGTATTCATCACTGCTGATGGTAAGGTGAAGCTAGGTGACCTTGGTCTGGGACGTTTCTTCAGCTCTAAGACCACTGCTGCACATTCCTTGGTTGGTACTCCATACTACATGTCACCTGAACGCATCCATGAGACAGGATACAACTTCAAGTCAGATATCTGGTCTCTCGGCTGCTTGCTATATGAGGTAAAGTGCTGTTCTAAGAAACATGTTGTATGTTACCATTTGTAATTTGAAAGGTATTTCTTTTGATTGACATGTTTCTGTTTATTATGATGGCATTTTATGCCACTGCCCACAGAAGGTGGTGCAGAGGCATCACTTTTTCGGGTTGTCGGTCTGTCTGTCTGTCCAGCTTTTTGGTTAACGTTTGGTTATCTAAAAAAACATTTGAGGTAAGATCTTCAAACTTGGTGATAGTATGCATCACCTTAGGAAGACAATCAGTGTAGCATGTCATAGGCATTTACTTAGAATCAGAATGGTGCAGTTATTAGTAGAGACACTTCTAGTATTTACCAGATACTATGGTGTTATTGGATTTTATTGATAAATCAAGTAATATGGATGTATGCTACATCCAATTCATAGGTGACAGTGGGGTAAGGTGGGATTATAAACAAAAACAAAAACAAAACATACTGTGGCGTACACTTCAATCTATAATTTATCCATAAGAGCTCCTTCAGCCTAACTTTCAAGCATCATCAATACCTCTTGCTGTTGTATGAAATTATTTTATCAGAGTTTTAATTATAAACATGTAAACCATACTTTCTTTTGTGACTCTTCCATTAAAGAAAGAGAGGAGGGGATAGGATAGTGAAAATATTACATGCTCATAATCATTCTTACTCTATTTCTGACTTCCTTGAACTACCCCCCCCCCCCCCCCCATTAGAGCCTAGACCAATATATTGCATTTTAAAATTATAGCTAGTGTATTAGTGATGAATGATGCAAGTTTGGTGGAAGTTTTATTTAAGTGCACTTTATGCTTTACAGCATTTTTCATGCATTTAAACAAAAGCTGATGTGGTTAATGTGTTTAATGCATGTGTGCACAGTCTGTCATTCTCTATCACATGACATCTAAAGAATTATTATTACCAAGCCTGCTGTCATATTGATTTTTATTTCCATGGCATCAATGCTTTATCTCTTTCTGTCCCCTTTTCTCTCTTTTTCTCTTTTAATCTTTTGTTTGCCTCTCTCCCTCTCTCCCTTTTCAATCACTCTCTTTTTTGCTCATCCTCTCCCCCTACTCCCCCCCCCCCCCCCCCTCTCTCTGTCGCTCGCTGTGACCTTCAGTGAAAATTAAGAGGAAGTTATCAGCTGTTAAACTTTCTCTGCTGGTACTGAATTAGAAATTTATGGAAAAAAAAGCTAAATTAATAAACAGCAAATGATTGAAATGAGAACATTGGAATTTTCATTATAAGGCAAAGATTAAATGAAGTAATTTCCTTGACAAATTAAGATACCTTGGAAATGTCTGTCAGTCACTCAAATACAATGAACAATACTTCTGACCTTTTATAGAAACTTTTGGCATACATATATATATATGTAAATTAACCTTCATGTCACTCTTCGTTTTTTGGGGTTTTTTTTTGTTTTTGAAAAACCCTTCTTTATAATGTACATGTATGTAGATGTAACTGTTTTGGGGGGTTGTTTGTTTTGTTTAGATTGATAAAATTATGTGTTTAAGTTATTCACTTCACTGTGTGCTTTATGTGCATGATGCTGAAGGAATGTGGAGTCACTGGAGTGTATATTTGTAAGTCTCCTTGTACATAATGAATTTCACCCAACTACAGTTTTACTCTCCCAACCTGACACTTGCTTCTCTAGTTCCATTCCTCCAAATTTCTGTGAATGATGAGGAAGCTCTAATAGCTATGTATATTATTTTCTTCACCCTCCCGTTGCCTCCCTCTCCCATTCCCCTGGCTTGTCTGTTTATGAATCAGATGGCAGCCTTGCAGTCCCCTTTCTATGGAGACAAGATGAACCTTTACGCACTTTGCAAGAAGATTGATAAGTGTGATTATCCACCCCTTCCCGCTGATCATTACACTGAGGAGGTAGGGTGGTTTGTTACCAGTGGTTGCCATGGTAACTGGTGTTTTTGTGTAGCAATTAGTGATTACCAGTTTGTTGTGTAGCACTATATAGAGTAATAAAAGTGTGATCATCTTGTCTATTAACACAACTAATGGAGTGCATTTATCTGTCTCTTTCTCTCCTTATCTCTTCCACTCCCTTGTTTATTTCATTTTCTCCATTCATGCTTTCCATCTCTTTGTCTTTCTCTTCCTTCATGGTTATCTATTTCTCTGATTCTCTTTGTATTGTCTTTCTGTCTCTCTGTCTCTACTCTCTATCTCTACCTCTCTGTCTCTGTCTGTTTGTCTCTTATTTCTTCTTTCTCCATGTGATCCCTTTCCCGTTGCTGTTTTGTGTACTGCACCATGTTCACCTTACACCAAACCCCCCAATTCATGTGTGTGTGTGTGTGCAATTGAACAAACTATAAAAACATGAAAATAACCCCAAAATATCTTATCTGGCATTTGAAAACTAATCACCTTATGGGAACAATCATACAATTTTGTCAAATTATATGTACCATCGTTGTGACTGGCACACGTAACAACATGATTGCACTCTCACCTGGTGCAATTATGTCATTATGGGGTGTGGTGTGTGTGTGTGGTGAACTATAGATGGCAGCATTGCATTCACCATTCTATGCCGAGGGTTTGGATTTATTCTCACTATGTCAGAAGATTGATAAATGTGAATACCCTGCATTACCAGATCACTACTCAGATCAGGTAAGTAGAAAACACTTCTCAATTTGACAAACTTTTAAAGGTAAGCAAACATCTGCAAAAGCCACAGAGGACAGCAAAAGTAATGAATTTGTCAAATGTTTAATCCCTTTCATATCCTTTCGAAGAACTAGGATAAGTAAAGTTTAAAAGTACATCTTAAGTTTTGGAACCCTTGCGTTATTGAATAAATATCATATGGGATCCAGTTTTATTTCCAAGCTCAGGTAGCAGAGATGCAATACGTTTATGCTGTCATTCCATCTCTTCATTATTATTTTGTTACTCTCATGTCTCTAGTAATTATGCATGTACATGTATTTAACATATTTCACTAATGCTATGATTAGATATATCTAATTGTTTTAAATGTTTAAAAGCATTTTTTTTTTCTAACATGGGAGGTTAAGTTATGCTGAAGCTTGTATTTTGAAAAAGAAGAAAAATCACTTATAAGTGTAAAAAAAATGTACTGTATAAAGGAAAAGAGATTTATAGTGTTTTAATTGTGAAATTTCATATTTCAACGGCATATCAATAATGTCTCCCTCATGCAGTAATAGAGTAGTAATATGAATGGATATTTGTATGAACAGTACAGTGTACAGCATGCATTATTGATTCTTGTTTATTTAGCATTGGCAAAAGGTTGGGGGAGTGGGGTATTGACATTTTTCAAAATGCTTGTTAAATATTTCTCCTTGAAACTAAATTTGTGAGTAATTTTGACATTGCTGTAAAGGGATTATGAAATGCCCATAAAAAATAAAATACCTATGGGACACTAACCCTCATATTTGTGCATGACATTATATTTTTCAAGCAATTACATGTATAGATTTTTTCATGAAAATACCATGTTAAGCTGAATAGGACATTTAACCCATTTGTTTTTAGTAAGTTTTTGGTAGTAGACTTTCATTTTCTATAGACTCCAGTTTCCTGGGTGTTCCTATTTATGCATCAGGTTAAGTGCGGTTTTCACGGGCATGCGAACGTTTTGCGAAGGATGCTAATATTGAGAAAACTGTATGCTTCGAAAATTCACCAAACTTGCGTTGAGGTTCGGAAGCGTTGTCAGTTATTGTTCAAGGGATGCGGGAACCGTTCGCAAAAATTTCAAACTTTTTAAAAATTCTTCCCAACTAAAAGAGAACAATCGGCGACGCTTGGAACCGAACCTCCGCGCATGATCGGCAAACTTGTGGAGCATAAAATGCGAATGTTGGACTTCGCCAATTTCTTCGACATTCACATCCTTCACAAATCATTCGCTAGCCCCATGAAAACCGCACTTAAAGTGTACCAGTCACCTGAAATAATGATAGTGTAGCTACTATGTATGAAGTAACCACCCCCCCCCCCAAAAAAAAAAAAAAGAAAATAAAGCTTTACTTTGCATTCTAGGGGTGAACAGTTAAAAGACAAAAAAAAGAATAACATAAGCCCACAAAGCGTGGAATCAAACGGCCATTCAATTCTGTAAATACCCTATGCACGGTGTAGTCTACTCACTGGTTGATTTTTATGTTAATTGGGGGTATATTTGAAATTATGATACATGTATCTGTATAGAATGACTATTTTGAAGCTCATAGTTTCAGTTTAGTATAGTGATATTGAATCCCTAAAAGGGTGTTCAGATATGAGGCGACGTTGTGGCGCCGAAAAATTTTTAGTGTTCAGACATGGCACGACATTTTGGCGCCACTTATGTTAACAAATGTGCATTAACGCTTCAACTCTCAAATAAAAGAGGACTATGTCAAAACTTGCGCAGACAATCTTATGACAACATTTTTTGCGCTAACTTTTGAGGAATTTGATTGGTGCGTATTTTCTTGTAGCCAGGCAGCCCCCCAAAAATGTGTCCTGCATTTTTGTTGTTGTCTCATACCCCATTGACTTGTACAACAAAATGTTGCAGGGATTTTGTGGTGCCACACTGTCGCCTCATATCTGAACGCCCCTTTACGTACACAGAAAAATATCTTTAGATGATTGGTACACTTTAACTAGTTCAAATTCTTTCTTCTGCATGATTAGTTTGTGAAATCTGCATGTGAGGATTAACACTTAAATTCATCAGTAACATCTACATTAAGTTACCATTATCATGAAACATGTTTTAATTCATTTGAATTTTTATTGGTAGAAGTTAAGTGTTGCTTTCAAAAAAACTTGTCTTGATGTTAATATTACTTTTATTCTGTTTTGTTTCATCCCTTTGCTACCAAGATTTTGAATAAATGTTATAAGTGAACCTTCATGTCTTTAATTTTTTACTTAAAGTGCTTTTATTATTGTTTAAATAGGGAATAAAGTATATCTTATGGTAATTAACTGCAAAAGAAAGGTACACTGTACATGTACCTGTTCTATGCAGAAAGTAAAATGTACATAAGATACTTTTTCTCGCAACAGGTTCAAATTATTTGTGGGTGGAAAGGGTTATGATAATGACAATATTCCGTTCTTGTATATAGCGCATATCTCATTGTGATCTAACATCTCTATGCGCTTCCAAAGGACTTTTGATATTGTTACCTTGGAATTAGCAAAGCTGCCATTGCAGTGCTTAAGCATTAATTCCTTTGTAATTCAGATGATAAAGATAATACCTATACCTGGGTCAAGTGTGGCAAATGTAGATTAATGTCTTGCCAAAGGACAAGATTCAATGTAAATATAATTTCAAAATAAATGTTATTTGTATATTTTGTAAGAAAAGATGATTTGTTATTAATGCTACTCTCTTCCTGATATTATTTTCAGCTGCGTAATCTGGTTGCAATATGTATTCATCCAGACCCTGACAAGAGACCAGATGTTTCCTATGTCCTGGAGGTGGCTACGAGAATGCACTTGCAGAGTGTCCAGACCAGTTAGTCTTCTTGTAGTCCCACCCCTTCCTTTCCATGCCCCTATGTATGTACTAACTACAACACCCCAGCCGTCTCGCGTCGTATGATGAGTTGTGAAGGTAGATTGCATTGAGGAATATGAATACAGGGTTTACACACATGGTTGTACTAACCTGTACACCTCATGTAGCGGAATTGAGATCCCACATTGCCTTGGAGCAGCAAATGAAAACCAGTAGTATATTACACAGTAATGTATTACACAGTAATGTATTACACATTATGTGTCAGTATAGAATATTGTTTGCTACTGATCCCTATTAATCCTTCAGGCTTAAAGGAGAATGCAACCCCAGCGTCAGTGTGCTCTTAGCGAATAAAGATGACCAAGAAGAGTAAACAGTGAAAGTTTGAGCAAAGTCGGACATTCTGTTAAAGAGTTATAAATTTTGAAAGTTTCAGTAAATCTAGGTTATGGGGATCTTTGAGTTGGCAACTTTACCAGCATCTGTGATGTAATTGTGGACAACTCTGAATTCATTTTGTACATAATATTTCAAAAAAATTGATTTATATGAAATTTCAAGTCAGGAATCAACAAAATTCTTCCCAAAATGGGTGCAGAATTGATGTAGCCATGTCACACTCAAGCAACAAATCAAAAGAATTTTTATTTTTCTTGAAAATAAAGAAAATGTTAAATTCTGTGTACAAAATGAATGGAGAGTTGTCCACGATGACATCACAGATACTGGCAAAATTGCCAATTCAAGGATCCCAATGATAAGGATTTACTCCAACTTTCAAAGTTCATAACTCTTGAACAGATTGTCAGATTTTCCTCAAGCTTTCACTGTTTACTCTACTTGTTCTTCTTCATTCACTGGAAGCACACTGATGTCTGGGTTGCATTCTCCTTTAACACAAGAACCACCAAGTACACTTTTAGCAATGGGTTGAAAGGCTTACATTTAAAAAATGTCATATGAGTCATTGAATTTCTTTGGCTCTTAGTTGGTTGAGACATTTAGTTTGGTAGTGCTCTTTCTAGCATGAATGGTGATATCCCATTGCACACTCTTATTTGTCCAGAGTCTTGTAACATGATGAGACAACCAGTCATATACTAGTACGTATGACATATTAGCCGTCTTTGATACATGTAACATGATATTGCCAATTGTACAAATTACATATTGGACAAAATGATTCGTTATTATATATAAGGACTAAGGCTCTTATTCATGAAGCTTTTCTAAGTTAGTCATCAGCTTACTACATAAATTACATAAATTCTGTATGTATGTTTCACTAGACTGTGTAAGGTCTCATGAATGTAGGGCCAGGTTAAATATTTAGATCAAGTCAAGACATATGCATACAAGTAGTGTACATTTTCTACAGGTATGCTCAGTGCAAAAGGGTTAATATTATGTTGCCACTTTTATCCGGCATTACACCCTCTATCTTGATATGCTGTAATTGAATACTACAGTGATTCTTATGTACCTTTTTGTAATATCGAAAGCCGGTGTAATGATGTTCATACGCAAACCAAAGCTTTAAAATGAAAGTACATAGCTCTGTTTGATGCACTTTAAGAGAAACTTCTGATTATGTTTTCTATAATATTTTGTGTGTGAGCATCTCTAGACTTTATTTGCCTTAAAACCAAAAGCGCGTGCCCCCCCCCCCCCCCCCCCCATGAATAATAATGATTTTTTTTTCTTAGATTTTCGGCATTGCACTGTTCAAATTATGTTGCCCAATGTTTATACAGCAAGCAGGAAGAGGGAAAAATAGAAAGTATCAGTTGAGATCCTTCATTGAAAAGAAGAAAGAAATATTAATGTTTCCGTCCAGGTTTTGAGTGGCATTAGGAATAGAGAAATACAATTTAGTAATATCAGTGGAAGTTTGGTATTTAGTTTCATTAAGGATTGTAACATTAATGTGTTGAAAGCTCAGTCACAAATATTCCATTAAAATACCTGCATTGAGATACATGTACCAACCAAATGTCTTTTTATACATGCAAGCATTACAGTGAATATAGTATAGTGTTACATTAAAACAAAACATAGCTTGAATTCAATGCACTTTTATCTTGACAGCTACTAATTTCAATACAATCTTGCCTCTCAAACCATGAAAGTATCCTTTAATGTTTCCTACTGAAAACTGTTGCATTGTTTCAGAGAGATATGAAGACAGTCATCAGATGATTGAATTGATCAATGAACTAATTGGATTGCTCCACACTTGAATAGAGAATTTCAGTTTTGAAATTGATCATCATGAATAATTTAGTCTCATGCAAATGTTGCGTTGACTTGATGACACTGTAAATTACAACTACTGCTTTTGTTTTGTCTGCTTCATGGCCTCTTGACAATAAGGTGGCATGCATTAAACATGCCCCATGAGGGTCATATACTCAAAACAGTGAAAGTAAACTCATCTGTACAAGCACTGCCTTGAATTACCCGTTTGGAAAGTACTAGCTTTTACAGGCTTTAACAGTCTCTGAAATAATGCAATCATTTTCTGTAGGAAACATTACAGAATGTTTGCATAGTGTGAGAGAAAGATTTTAGAGAGATCAGTTGCTGTCATAATAGGAGTGCATCTAAGCTATGCTTTCTCGGTCTCATTTCTCAGACAATTAGAACAGATTACAATGGAAATTCTGAAAGGCTTGCTAATCTCATTTGAGGGCATATTGTCTTACATGTAGTTTGAGTGTAAAAGCTTGAAATCAACTCTTCATCTTGAGTTTCAGTAGAAATCATAATCTCTCAAACTTGATATCTTTTAGATTTAAGGTACAGAATGTTTGTTTCTATATCTTGTAGAACATGTCAGAGGATTTAGATAGATTAGAACACTTACTGCAAACTTGCGTTTCTTGATTCATTCGTTGTAAATCTGTACAGAAGATGAGATGACAATACCCAACAGACTGGATTGTGAATAAAAGCCCTTCTTGTTTACAGAAATGTCTTCTCTATCCCTCATTTAATGATAACAATATAGATAGTGTAAACTCCAGAAATGTTTCTACGGATTGGTGATGTTTTCTTTGTTACTGACATGCTTGTACAAGTAAACACATTTGGTTATCCATAATACAATATGTTCACTTTTGATATATTTGTTAGGTAATTAGATTATGTTTTTAATAGTTACAACCCAATACTGATCTTTTTTTATTAAAAAAATCATATTTTTGTGTCCATGTCATGTGGAAGATATGCTGTATTTCTTTTCACTATACCATGGTGTCTTACATTGTTCAAATTATGATATAGTGTTAACTATGTGATGTGATGTGAGATATCTCTACATTACATGAAGTGAGGCGTGAGATCTCATGCTGTATGGACAATAGTAGAAAAGATGTAAAATTGCTGCATGGATGCAACCATAAGATACTTGAAATGCTTATCAGATACGGTAAGGTTAAGTGTTGTGAAAAGACAGTTTTTCCTTAGAAAGATGCAGTTGCTGCAAGAAATCATTTGTTGTTTTGAACAGATTGTATAGCTTAATTATTTATCAACTACATCATAGTATTAAGAAAAGATCACATATATGTATACATTATGTAGAGAGAGGATGATATAAATCACAGCTTTGTTTCTAAATCAGTCTCACAAAGAATTATTTTTTAGTGAAATAAACACTTGTAATTTTTAGTTATGACTTACGTGAGCTCTGAATTTTCCACTGATTTTTCTATGACATTGTGGAATGTTATAAATATATTTCTTCTCTTTATTTTCCACCTTTATAATAAGCTGTGTGTGCATTTCTATAATTCTTCTGTGAATGGTGTAAAAAAAAAAATGTAAATTTGTAATTGAAATTTATGTAGGACTCAGGACCAAGGTTTCATACTGTTTTTGTGAGTGGCTTGAAGCTGTGTGCTGTGAGTGAGATATCAATATCCCATAGGACATGTTTGAAATGAAATGAAATGAAATGAAATGAAGTCAACAGAGATATGTAAAGATGATATTTATGGCATCTATTTTGTGACATGAAGAATAAGTTATGAGAATAACCTGCTGGAATGGATTGTACCATAGAATGTACCTGTAGTTGTTTATCTGTGCCTTGAATATGCAGTCAAGGTCTTTGCCTTCTAGTCAAGGTCTTTGCCTTCTAGTCAAGGTCTTTGCCTTCTAGTCAAGGTCTTTGCCTTCTAGTCAAGGTCTTTGCCTTCTAGTCAAGGTCTTTGCCTTCTAGTCAAGGTCTTTGCCTTCTTGTCAAGGTCTTTGCCTTCTAGTCAAGGTCTTTGCCTTCTAGTCAAGGTCTTTGTCTTCTAGTCAATGTGGATAAAGTATAAATTATGTACCTTTTGGCTCATGCTTTATTGTGTACCGGTAATTGTCCCTCTTTTTCTGTTGTGTGGCTATGTGTAATTTGCATTCCATTGTTTGTAGTGGATGTAACATATTTTTTAAAGATGTGCTTTGAAAAGCTTAAGTGGCCTTCAAAGACAATTTAGTGTGTTTTTCAGTGTCAAAATGGAATATACTACAACCTATGTGTCTTTTCAGTAAAGCCTTTTAAAAAAAAATATATAAGTACATGGTCATTGAAAGTGTCTGTCCTCCATTTGGAACATTTCGTTTATTACATTATTGATTATTCTAGTAGGTGAGGCCTGCCATAATGAAATTGCTATGTCAATGGTATATTGCAAGAAAAGATTTATTTTTCTTTTATGAAGAGGGCTAAATTATGGTTTTTTTTCACACCAATGAACCCATATAGCATGGTTTGATTCTCGTATAACACACATTTTTCATAGACCCCAGCCCAGTATTCAACAATCAGAGAATTTACCCCCAAATTATACTTTTGGAAATTTATTTCTGATGAGTTTTGTGCATCTGGTGATGAGCAGTGGGCCACTGCAGGTTCATAATCTCTGTCAGCCATAATTTTTTACACACACTCATTTCACACATGCCCCCCCCCCCCCCCTGTTTTGGAAGAAGGTCAGTGGTATATGAAATAATCAACCATCTACTGCTATGCCAGAAAGGCATTAACCCACATCCTTTTTGATCTGGATCTCAACAATCAATACTGTATTAAGTCGATCCCACCTGTCTATAGCTTCTAACGCGTATTTCTTTTCTAAAGTAAAAAGGTCTTTGATTGTGAGATATATATTATGGTTTAACAGTATTTTCTGTTTGTCAGATGCTATTATAAACTATTAAGATTATATCAATATATTGTGAATAATAAGAAAGAGAAAGGAAATGATATTTTTGTAAATAGATTGCAAGATTTAAAGGGATATGTGGAAGTATTTGATAAAAGATTGATGAAACATGTGAGGTTTAGAATGAGATTGATATGTGTGTAAAATGAACTATTTACCCACAGGTAGATTGTACTGAATATTGTCAAGTATTAATTTTTGTAGTTGAATATGTTGCATTAACTCCTGATTAATTTGTGTAAGTTTAATAAAATCTTGTTTTTATGAGAGTATTGCAATAATAACATTTCACGTTCAAGACCACATGCAAAGTATGGCGCAGTCATACGTTATTCATCACATGGGCACAGGCACATAGGTATTATGTGTGCATTGTGTAGGAAGATAGCATTATATTTGTTGTTACAGTGGCATTAGCAAATAGCTGTAGCTGTCTGGTGTAGTACCTCATACCCAGCATTCAGGCCTAAAATTCCTTTCAGTGCCCTTGATGCTAATGCATAGTACATTTGGACATTGAAAATATTGACATAGTTTTTAAGCATTAAAGGTTCATAGAGTGTATGATCAATTACTAGTACAGTTGAACCTTGTTATAAAGAACACTGTTATGATAAACTCATCATAACAGGGTATTCATAACAAGGTAATTTTGCCAGTCCCCCTTCTTTGTATTTCATTGTTTTTAGCCCTGATATAACAAGGTTTTGATTGATATAAAGAGGTAATTTCCTTGGTCCGGAAGAGTTTGTTATAACAAGGTTTTACTGTATAACATTTTTTTTTTTTTGGGGGGGGTGCCATTAGGAAGTTGTTTCTTATCTACATTCAGTCTATAAAAGGATTCAATATATAAAGGGAGAATCAAAGGAAGAGATGAATAGATACATTAATTGAAATATATATTTTTGGAAATTTCATTGTACTGAGGCTAGGTAGTCAACCCTGAGGTTTACATTGGGCAGCTAAGCCCACCACCACTGTCATCGTGATGGTAATTACAGTGTAACTCTGTGTCCTTATGCAGTGCAAGGCTTCCTATCCTTCCCTCATAAAGTGAAATCACAACCTTGAAGATATTTCGCACCCATTTTGTACATTGTGCGATGTACAACAGCATTCACCAGAAAATGTGATATTTTGCATCATAATTTTCGTGCTTGTTCGTAATGTCGCAGTCTTGCAAATATTTGTCAGTAACCAGCACATATTGTTACCAGAAATTAGTGTGAATGTCATATATTTCAGAAGGTTATTTTGTTTGCTATAAATGTGCCCTTCTGTTGGTGATTTAAACATTCCTGCATAGTGATTGAGTTTCTGTATACCTTCTTTGTAATTTATTCAAATTGATGGATAATTCTTTTTTTCAAATTTAATAATGTGAACATTGAATTCAAACAACTGATTTTCGCTTTGCTCATATTTCAGTGGATTGGTTTTAAAAAGAACAGTGGTGTATGCACTTGGAATCAAGCTGGCATTTTCCCCCTCTGTGAACCCCCCCCCCCCCCAAAAAAAAATGCTTGCAATTTGCAATTTTCTGTATGTGACTTGAGGGCTTGCCCATTTGATTCAAATACATAATGAATATGGCATGCTTGGTGCAGGTTGTATACAGTAGTTTATCAATGAGCAAGATTATAATATATCATGTGTAGAATCATTGAGTATCCAAACAATTACTTTTTTGTGTGAAGTGTTTTTTCCCCTTCTTTGACATGCATAGTAAGTTGTGTAATTTATAATTTTCATGTGACATGTCTATGGATAATTCTTTTGGTGTGCATTAAAACTTGTTTATATTCATACATCTATGTTTCAAACATTTTTTCTTTCAAAAAGGTGATAATGTGTGTTGAATTGATAATCATGATGAAAATTGTGATTATAATTAAGAACATAGTGGTCACTGTTATTAGGAGGATGATGTTGATATGTTGATGAATGTTGTTTGTAGTTAAGACTGGTCAGTGATGTAGTTGGGCATGGCTATTGATGGATAAATGCTGTTTGGGGTGAGCACTCTGCTTACTATGCACCAGATTTCAATTATTTTTTTTAAAGGGGGGGGGGGGGGGGGTAAAAGAAAAAAAGGCCATTCAGCTCAATGGCTTCTAGGAAGGTGTGGTAGGAGACCTTGATGAATATTCAAGTGACACCTGTCGTGTGACATTATTGTCACGAGTAATTGCTATTTTGATTCATGCAAGTGAGATGTATCATTCTCTCTCACTCACTCTTTTTCTATCTCTACCCGCCTTCTCTCTCACCCTCTTTCTCTTTCTTTCCCATCTTTCCCTCTCTCTGTCTCTGTCTGTGGGTTTCACTCTATGTGTGTGTGTGTGTTGTGTGTGTGTCTCTCTCTCTCCTTTACCATTCTCTCTCTCTCTCTCTCCTTTACCATTCTCTCTCTCTCTCCTTTACCATTCTCTCTCTCTCTCTCTCTCCTTTACCATTCTCTCTCTCTCTCTCTCTCTCTCTGTCTTTCTCCATTTTCATGTTTCCACCTTTCGGAGTCGTGGATGTCCCGTATGGTATAGGCTTTTTATGGAAAGCCAAACTGCCACTAACGCCAGCTAGCTGACGTATGCTTCAGCTACCTTACGTATGACCAGTAGCCTTACGTATGCTCGAACAACCTTACGTGGGCTTATTTTTAAACAAGCTTATTTGACCAATCACTGCGATCGATTTAGGTGCTAAGCACGCGTATGCTATTATTACGTCAGCTTATAGCACACATATGCTCGGGTAAATAACCTTACGTATGGTAGAATACCATGTGTATGCTATAACCTGACGTGTGATAATAGCATACGCGTGCTAACACCCGAATCGAGCTCGCTGATTGGTCAATTAGCTCACGTAAGGTTAAGAATTAGCTTACGTAAGGTTGCTGGAGCATAATATGTAAGGTTGCTGGAGCATACGTCAGCTAGCTGGCGTTAATGGCAGGGATGGCCTTCCATATCCCAAAGTACCATACTTATGCTACAAGCTGACGTATGATACCTGATAATAGCATACGCGTGCTTAGCACCTAAATCGAGCGCAGTGATTGGTCAAATAAGCTCACGTAAGGTTAAAATAAGCTCACGTAAGGTTGTTCGAGCATACGTAAGGTTGTTCGAGCATACGTAAGGTTAAGGTACGTTGCTGGAGCATACGTCAGCTAGCTGGCGTTAATGGCAGGGATGGCCTTCCATAGCTTTTAGATAGTTGATCAAGAAGAGAACACATTTCTCCTTGAGGCTTGATTCATTGCGACTCTTGTATCACTTTGGCATGAGGTCACTGACGTTGCACATCTTGATGATTATTGTAATTGTAGCAGAACGAGTATATACCTACCTGAAATTTGTTGTCTTGTTGAGTCTTATTAGATATAAGAAGAGGCCGTTAAAAAAAAATCGAGGGGGGGGGGGCGGGCACTTATGTCCGAAAGAGAGACCACAGGTCTTATTAAGAAAAAGAAAAAGGAACAAAGCCACTGATTAAGGAAAAGGTGTAGAATGATGGCGTACATGTGTCACCTTCTTAATCCTTGCCTCCTCCCCCCTCCCCCGTCTCTCCCTCTCTCCCTTTCTTTCATTTTCCCTTAGCATGATGTAATATTTCTTCATTGAAATTAGACTGATATCTGTCGGCTTTCATACAACCTTTCGAAAAGTTTTAAGAACACAGGGAGGTGGAAGTGGCCGGGGAAACCTTTAAGAATATCTGTTGATTTCTGTAGTTATCAGGTATCTAGTGTCATAAAATGGTGAGGGGCGATTGGGGACTGCTGCTTCTAGCGACTCGAGATTGTAAAAATACAAATAATGCGGGTGACGAGTTGTCGGAATAATGCAATTTCGGCAGCGAGGTTTCCGAATAACCCCACGTTAGGGCTGGAAGTCCTCAAACGTGTAATTTTTGTATCTCTTAGTCTCCATTTTGATGACAAAATATAATTTCTCGAAAAACTCCAGGTATCGATTGTCTCACTTCTCGCTTGCACATATTTGGGGGAAAGACGTCACCCCCCTCCCCCCGCCTCCATTTTGCAAGAAATTAATCGATCCATTATGGCATACACATGTTGATCTATCTGGAGTAGTATTTATGATTATATTCCAATTTTGTTCGCAATGAAGAGTGCAGTGGTGCATAAGCTCCTTTCACATTAATGGCTTTCAATTTGATGATTACTTCTTCATGAATTATTCACCGCACCCTCAAATATGGGTCAAGGGCACCAGACATGCCAGAGAGTTATGTTCTTTCCTACTCTAAAATGGGTTGATAGAACGAAAACAAGAGAAAAGATAAACATAATTGTCAGCAAAGACTGTTCCTTCTTTTAACCAATCTCACATCTTTAGAGAGAGTCTCAAAGGGCTAACCATCTTTTTAAAAAGTCATGTTCTTCGGAAAAGATATTTTCAGGAAAGAGAAGGGACATCAAAAATGTCGCATGATGGCAAACCCTGGCCTGCATAATTATTTTGGAACCGCCCGAAATGCATTGCAACCGGACCACTGTGTTATCCGGCGGGGGGGGGGGGGGGGGGGTGTAGGTTGGGAGTCAAGTTCGGTCAGCGGAAGGTCGGCGAGGGGCAGAAACTGACGGGTCGACACTGATCATTGTTTTGAGTTTGTTGATCCAGTAGGATTCCCTAGTGTGCAGGATGGTTTGGTGAGTTGAGATGAGTTATATGCCAGGTTTTTTGTTTTTGTTTTTGTTTTGTTTTGTTTTTTGGGTTTTTTTTTTTTTGGCATTATAAACTGTGTGTGAGGAGGAGAGGTTGAAGTTGATTGTGTAAGGTAGTGTTTTGTGTTGTTGTCGAATTTCTGATCGTGTGTTATTGAATCGGCTGTATAATGTAGTTTTGTTGTAGAACCCTTGAAAAAAGGCCTTTCAAGCTGAAAACTTGGGAAAAATATAAAGTGGGATTCACTACGTCCTTCACTGTCTTTATGAGTAGCCTATAACGCAAAGCTGTCAAAGCAGGTTAATAAGCTGAAAGCTAGGCGGGGGAGGGGGTGGAGACTTAGGTTTTAAAAAGGCAAGTGAAAATATTGTAATCAATCATTCTAAACATCGTCCCCATATCTAAACAATTTATACGGAGGTAAGTTACCCTAAAAGTACATTTTCAGTAATCATTCGGGCATAACATTGCTGCTCTCTGGGTCTCTTTTCGAAAATGGTTATACGCCTCGGCTACCAAGATAATTACCCCAACAGACATCTACATCGACATGATCCACTTCATCAATTAATTTATTTTCACCCTCATCTGCCAATATCCTGTAACATTGTGAAGCACTGAAGAAAATCATCACTATAATTTCTATCGTTACCAATTTAATCATCACCATCACGCTCCGAATATAGTCATCATAATTATGCTCATGATCATGTTTACAGCAATTGTCATAACGACCACATCCGTCAACGCAGTTGAATTTTCCTAATTCTTTTTAAAATATCAATAGTCTCATTTCTTTGTTGTCTCCTTGCTTGATAATAATAATAATAATTATTGTTATTATTAATTTGTGTGTGTGTACATGTACTAGGCCTAAGCCACAGTAAATACCGATTTTCATTATGAGACTATCGGGATCACAATGGCATTATTGGTCAAAGTTTTCGTACCAGAATTCATGGGTTCGATCCTCCCAATGCTTACATCCTTGGACAAGGTGTTTTGATCATCCTCTGTGGTATTGTAGGGTTCGCAGGAAGAGCGCTAGCAGTATCATCATGCCGTACATATTATGCAAAAGTACAGTCATGCAGTCCGGAGGTCCCCTAAAAGTGCACTATTTTATTTCCAGTTCTGTCTCACTAGGCCTGTCTGACTATGATTTTTTTTTGTATGTTTACATGTTCAAATTTCATTTTGAGACTAGGTGATCACTACGGTATTATTGGTCAAGGTTTTCATACGAGAGGTCCTGGGTTCGATCCTCCCGGTGCTTATATCCTTGGACACTGATCTTGATTTGCTCATAAGTGACCAGTGTTCCTCTCTACTCAGGTGTATGAACCTGGTCTCGCAGCTTGGCTAAAAATGATTGTAGGGTTCACAGGAAAAGTGTCATATAAACATCTTGCAGTATACATCGTGCAAAAGTACAGTCAATCCGCAGTTCCCCTAAAACTAAAAGTGCACTATTTTATTTCCAGTTCTGCCTCACTATCTGACTATGAATACACAATGAGTTGGAGCCGCAAGGAACATGTCATTTGAAAATTGATTAATAGACTATTATCATTGTCCAGTTGTCAGGAGTTTTCCATCAAATAAAAGAAGAGGAATCAGAAATTTGTGACATGCTTTTATTGTGTTCAAAATAAAAGACAAAACTGGTGAAAAATGCGTGGTGTTACTTTTATGGCAAAAAAAAAGGAAATAAAATGAAATATACATCTGGTTTAATAATTAAGGATGCATCGCTTGCCAATTACATGGCTAGGATTCTATGGTCTTAACAATTTCAAAGATAATTTTTGTACTGCGGCTGAATATTGCTGGATCCTGACTCTGAGTTGTAGTCATTCTAAACATCATCCCTGTCTCTCATATCCGGAGTTATAAGTTACCCTAAAAGTAGAGTTTCATTCATCATTCGTTCATAACATTGCTGCTCTCTGAGTCTATTTTCGATATTGGTTATACGCCTCGGCTAAAAAGATAATTACCCCAACAGACATCTACATCGACATGATCCACTTCATCAATTAATTCATTTTCACCCTCATCTACCAATATCCTGTAACATTGTGAAGGAAAATCATCACTATCATATCGTTACCAATTTAATTATCACCATTAGGCTCCGAATATAGTCATCATAATTATGGCCATGTTTACAGCAATTGTCATAACAACCACATCCATCAAGGCAGTTGGATTTTTCTTCTCTTTAAAATACCACTACTCTCATTTCTTTTCTGCCTCCTTGCTTACTTTCAATTTGTGTGTGTGTGTGTGTGTGTGTGTGTGTGTGTGTGTGTGCGTGTGATTGTGTGTGTGTATCTGTATACGAAATTGATCACTTCTTCATGAATTATTCACCGCACCCTCAAACGTGGGTCAGGGGCACCAGACATGCCAGAGAGTTATGTTCTTTCCTACTCTAAAATGGGTTTATAGAACGAAAACAAGAGAAAAGATAAACATAATTGTCAGCAAAGACTGTTCCTTCTTTTAACCAATCTCACATCTTTAGAGAGAGTCTCAAAAGGCTAACCATCTTTTTTAAAAAGTCATGTTCTTCGGAAAAGATATTTTTTAGGAAAGAGAAGAGACATCAAAAATGTCGCATGATGGCAAACCCTGCATAATTATTTTGGAACCGCCCCAACTGCATTGCAACCCGACCACTAGTCTTATCCGGGAGTTCTACTGATCAGGAGAACAGTTTGGATAAATTGAAGGAGTAGTTTATGACTCGCAGCACGGATGATTTCTTCAAGCAGGAAAGCTCTGCTGAAAGTTTACTATAGATCATCGTCTTTCTTCAATACTTCTGTAGTTACAGCGAATCGAGAATGAAATAAAAGTGCTCGAAATAAGAACGCTGAATGCGGACTTACATGTATATCGTCATTACTTTGTAGAGTATTATTACTCTCTAGTATACGGTGCACTGCGGATCCTGATTTGACAGATCGAAGAAGGGGTTCTAGGTTTTTTCCGAAGGTAACTTGCTTTCATTTGAACCTTTTATTTTTCTTATTTTGAAGCTATTTACTTATCACCGGCGTAAATCCGTTTCGAGGACTGGAGGGGGAGGGGGAGAGAAATCGAAATATTTTGCCGAAATTTCTTGCTCACACTCTAGTAATTACACACCCTCTCGTCCGCCTGCACACCCCCCCCCATACATACTATTTGTTTATTTTTGCGAGCGAGCGACCCCAAAATAACCACTTCTTGCTGTAAAAGAAGTCTTATTTTGTCATCAAAATACACTCTAGGCCTATAAGATATCTAAATGGTATATTTGGTCCCCTCCCTAACAAATTACAATATACCTCGCTGCTTCAATTGTTTGCTGTCCCAAACCACCCTGTTTCTAAATAATATGAGCGAGCGAAGAGAGGAAGGAAAAACACTCTTTCGATGATTAAGTATCATTTCGTCATAAAAATTACCATATGCCTATACCATATCTAAAATATATTCGGTCACCACCCTCACATGCCCAATTCGCTTGCCTTCCCAAATAATTCTTTATTATGAGCGAGCGCAGCGAGCGAAGAAAAAATATACAAAATACACTAAATGATTTTATAATGTACACTCCCTGCAGAATTTGAGGATAGTTGGACACGTCGCTGCAAAAATATTATGATATTCTGGCTTCTGCTGCTGGAATAAGTGTGACTGCTGATCGAAAACTTCTTGTTTCTAGATTTTATGAGCAGGCAAAAATGTTAAATAATATTTATCGGCATCTTCCGTTCTCACAGAGGCTTGTGGTCACAGGCCGTTATCTCCTGAAAATTCATCTATCAGCTGTCTATATTAGGTCAACTTGCCGCTCGAATCATTGCAGCTACAATAGGCCGAACTAACAATGGGTAGAAGAATAGCATAAGCTTTGGATAGAGAGACAAGATGCAAAAATATTTCCTTTCTTAAGAATAGTGATATAACCGGGGCATTTGTATGTGATAATGAAAATGCTAGCGATCGAACTAAGCGAGCGCTTCCAGATTGTTCCTTTATTTTCATTCTTCTTTATCCTTTCTTTTTACCTCTCTTTTACCATGTTTACAACATTATTTCTTCTTCAAAAAAAGGGGGGGGCATAATTTGTACACGCCTTCCCCCCCCCCCTCGAAAAAGTGGGGGTATATATACCCCCCCCCCCCATCCCCAGGGATTTACGCCAATATAGAAGTAGATTTCAGCAGTATACATGTTTATAGAAGGCGTGCATTATTACATTTATAGTCCATAATACCATATACTAATAAGACTCTTTCATGAGAGGAGGTATAGGGGATGCATGGAAGGGGACTCAATCCACTTGTAAGAGCTGGTAAAGTTTACAGGAATGATGCATTATGCTTGTCATTAGAATGTTCATTTGTCTTCAACTACCAAAAGCAAAGGAAAAATTAAAACATGTAATATTAAATTTAAAAAAAAAACTGGGGGGGGGGGGGTCGCACTTATTTGTTTTCTTCTTATGGCTAATCATGACATTAAATGCGTGAAAATGGCAAGCAAAACCAATAGTACAGCCATATTTGCATTGTGAATATCAATATAACTTTTTCGCATGCGAGGAAAGAGATTGAATAGGGCACTGTCCAAGTAAACGGGAATAATTTTAAAATTGATACTTTCTACAAGAATTATGTATGCATAAAAAAGAAGGAATAGAAAAAAAACCAATGTAGGGTGACCTTTATCCTACCATTAACTGGATGGGACACCTGCTTGCAAAGACTCATCGTTAATAATTCTATCACGTTGTTATCATGTCTTTGGTGTGTTTTTTTTTTCTCGTCTCCATTTTATTTTCATGTTTCATTTCACTGGAAACTTTTCTACTCTTTAATAGTCATTTAATGGACCATCTCTATCATGTCTATAGTATAAGTCCATGTTCAATTGCAGAACAGATGTCTCAAAGATTATAAAAATGCCATGTATAGTTCTAAATACTAAATAGTATGATTTTGAATGAACATGATATAGTAGTATTTGAAATTGAAATTGAAATTTCAACTGGTGGACTTGCCATGGATGAAAAACCGAACACAAATTCTACCTTGTGTGAAAATGAATGCTCTTTAGGTGACCCAAATCTTAAACTAATATGGGACATCGAATGATTTTTTAATGAAATTTAAAAACGATCTATAAAAGGAAACGTGATGTGAAAATAAATGGCTAATCATGAAACTGTTAAAACAACATGGATTGACCATGTTGATAGGTGAATATGTGAGTTAGATAAAATCATCATAAACGACTAAAGGTGATGTGAAAGCTTTTAACAAATATTCTTCCTCGGTGATTTATTCATCGGTTTCTATACAGATGGCAATATTTTTATTCATGATGCTTGTCATAGTAAACGGACAGATCTCAGAAACTGAGAGTCAAGGTAAGCATTCTTCATGTCCTTATGTTGATTCTCTCTTCCCTATGGTATGGTGGCCCTGATATGGTGGCCCTGAAGTACGCTCGACAACAGGTCATGTGCGAGGTAAATTTTGCGGCCAACTTTGCGTCCCAGTGGCGAAATTCGCGACCCGTAACGCGAAATATGATGACCCGGGATGCGTAATTCATGACTCGTGATGCGAAATTCATGAACCGGGATGCGAAAATCATGACCCGGGACGCGTATTTCAGGGCCATTTTGTTTTTACGTATTACCACACCGCGATATCCTTCCATGTATTTCTGTTCTATAATAGCATTTTACTTGTCAGTTTATGTATTTATATTATCATATTTATTCGATTTTGCCAAGATCTCCCACCATTTACTTATTGTTATACAATGAGTTTAAAGGCTTAATTTGCACCCCAGGCCTCAAAGAAAGTTCTTGAAAAAAGGGGAAAGAGATAGAAAAGAGGAGGGATTCACTCAAAGTGTGATTAGTGTTATTCTTTTACTCACTTACCTCTTCCTTGTCTCCCTCTCGTTGTTTCTTCAGTCTCTTCATTTTGTCTGTTAACCAAATCTGATTCTCTTTATCTCTCTTTGTCTTTGCCTTCCAGCTTGCAGTTCTGGTCAAATTGAGTATGACGGGTCCTGCTATCAGTTAGCGCCGAGTAAAACCGACTTCTTCTCGACTATATCATCGTGTGAGGATCTTGGAATGCATCTTGTCTACATAGGATCTCATGAAGAACAAAACTTTCTGGTCAATAACGTAGTCGGTAACAAGGAGTATTGGATAGGCTTATCAAGTGTTACCTGGTTGGATGGTTCAGCTCTGACCTATCACAACATACCTAATAGTTATCTGGTTTTCAATCAGGGAGCGATGTGTTTCAGAATGCTACCATGGGGTTTCTTGTGGTATGACGACGACTGTCTCAGCATGCACCGTTACATCTGTGAAAAAGAAAAAGGTGAATACTGAAAATATTTCCTCATTTTTCAGCAACTATCCCCTCACGTGCTCGATGTGCATTTATGTAGGCAATGCATGTGTATGGGTCCGGAGGAAGACAATATAAGGGTCAGTGATGAAATGCAATTGCTTCCCAGTTTGCATTTCCATTCAGTATACGTATAATACTCAGGATTCCTCAGCGTAAGGATCATTATGGTGGCCCTGAAGTACGCTCGACAACAGCTCATGTGCGACGTGAATTTCGCATCCCAGGTCCTGAACTTTGCATCCCAAGTCGTGAAATTCACGATCCGCGATGCGAAATTCATAACCCGTGGCGCAAACTTTGCATCCCAGTCCTAAATTTCGCACCGCGGGTAGTGAATTTCACGACTTGGGATGCAAAGTTTGCGCCACGGGTCATGGGTCATGAATTTCATGACCTCGGATGCGAAGTTCAGGACCTGTTGTCGAGCGTACTTCAGGGCCACCATAAAGATCATAGATCAAAATCCTTGCTGATGAGCCCAGTAAGTGGCTAGTTATAACTCATGAGTAAAGGCCCGGTCACACCGCCCGAACTTTGTTGGAGCGTTCCTTGAACAGTAGGGAGAGGGGGCCGAATTTCGACAACGCTCGTCACCGCGCACAAAATGGGGAAAAAATCGAAAACACGGGCGTTGCCTTAGCGGTGCACCGCTGAAGCCGGCGTTGCTTTAGCGTTGGTTTAACAATAACAGTAGCGGGCGTTGGTTTAGCGGTTTAGCGCTCCGACACCTCCATACCAACGCCAAACCAAAGTTCATCACCGCAATGGATCGCTGCTTCAACGCCCGACACCGTTCCAGCAATCCCGTGTCCGCTCGTAAAACGCTTACAACCGCTCCACCAAAGTTTGTGCAACGTTTAATCACCGCCCGGGCAAAGCTGGCGAAGCAGCGGTGGTCCAGCGTTCAAGATTTTCTGCGTTGGCCTAGCGGACCCAAGCGTCCACGAACTTGCGTCTAGCGGTGCCAAACTTTGACTGGGCGTTGTTGGAGCGGTGGTGAACTTTGCCGGAGCGGAAAATTGCCCGCTCCTCACCGCTCGCAATATTTTGTGCAGCTCAAAACTTTCGGAGCGGTAGGAGGGACCATCAGCGGTGGCCGAGCGTATACGGCGTTGCCTTAACGGGGCCAACTTCTGTTAAACGGTGGTGAACGGTAACGAGCGGTGATGAATTATTTTTACCGCTCCAGGAACGCTCCAGCAAAGTTCTGGCGGTGTGACCGGGCCTTAAGATGTTGCCAGAGCCCGTACGTCCAGTTAGTTGGTTCTTTAGCTCATTCGTATAAGTTCATAAACGGTGCGTCATTGTATTATCTGTGCGAATCTGGCAAAGCAAATAGTGAACTTTAAAATTTTTTTAAAATAGAATTTATGCCAAACATTAAACCCTAAGCTCAGCCTTTAACCATGAGCAAACCGTGACCTCAGCCGTGTATCTTTGACGAAAAGGCCAGCAGCGATTGTAGCCAGGTTTGTAGGTCTGGACCATGAGGGATGTGGGATGAATGGACTGTAACTGGATGATCATTTGAAATCTTATATTTTGAAAGTGTTTTACAAAGTATTTTATACTGACATGTTCCGTACTTTGCTCTTTTCCCCCATTTATTCTCGTCCTGTAGACTGTAATTCGGATGGTAGTGACGAATCAGATAGTGACGAATATGACGATCCGTGTTATCACTTTTCCGAAAGCAAGGCCGACTTCTACACGTCTAAATCAATCTGTGAGGACCTTGGAATGCATCTTGTCTACATCGGATCCCAGGAAGAACAAAACTTTCTGGTCAATAACGTGGTCGGTAACAAGGGGTATTGGATAGGCTTATCAAGTGTTACCTGGTTGGATGGTTCAGCTCTGACCTACGAAAATTTCGGATCAAATTCCTTCGACGGCCAAGGGGGAATTTGTTTTTACATGAAAGCATCTGACTTATTCATATGGGTTACCCATGACTGTACTCACTCGCACGATGGCATCTGTGAGAATGAATCGGGTAAGTAATGAATCAAATGATAATTGATGAAATTGATTTAAAAAAAAAATGTCCTTTTATAGTTTTGTATGTAATCACTGATTGCATACAACTGGCCCGTCTCCATAGTTTAGTGATTATAGAGGCACTGATGTTCTAGAAAGTGCAAAAATTAATTCATGCTGAGATGGTGGCAATGGAGAATTCAGCTGCATGCCGTTAAACTACAATATGCATTTCTTACAGGTTTGTATATTAGAAAATTTTAATACTGCCACCACTCCTCGTTCTGGTAACTCTCATGATATTTCCCTCGTGTGTGTTTTTTGTTTGTTTGTTTGTTTGTTTGATTAATTTTGATTTGTTAAGTTTTTTTTATGTATACCAATGTCAATTTATTTCGATGTCAACAGAAACTCAGACAAGCTCTGTTCAGCACACCACTTTTCCAAAAGGTTCAGGCAAAACCACATCCATTGAAGTGACGTCATTTGAAACGTCCATGTCCACAACTCAAACTGACAATATTGCTACGAGTGGCTCCACACAACATTCAACAACAACAACAGGTGGTGTGGTTAGTGAGACAACAAACAATCCAACATCAACAAGACCAACATCAGATGCAACTTCAACATCCTCAACAGGGCAAGGGTCGACTGCTACTGAGCAGGCAACCGATACAACTCCTGCAACAACGACCAAACGCGCAACACAAACGACTACAAGCTCTTCTCTCAAAAAAGGTACATGAACTGGGTTATTTGAATAAAAGCCGCAGTCCCGCCCTGATTTTTTTTAGAGAAACGTTTCTTTACAAATGAGTTATGCCTGTTGCACACAAGGCGTCATTTCAATTGCGTTATTACACTGATCAAACAATTGAAGACCTTTGGGGCTATACTCTTGAAATTAATGCACTCTGAGTATATGGAGCGTCAAATACCGCACAAGTCGTTGACACAGTCATACGTCATGTGTGGAAAGACAACTGAAACCTTTTCTATTTTTATGCTTCTGCAGGATGATCAGTTGAAAGGTATCGAGTAAAAAAATTGTTGTCTTTATTAGCAAACCTTTGTTCCTTGAGCATTTACATCGACTGATAATCTTGCAAGGTTCCTACTTTAAATATGTTACACATTCGGCGGCTTCTAAGTCATCGTAAATTTGATATACGCAATGATTTCGGAGAGATATGACGGAGAATTATTGTTCTGTAATTGAACCATCTAAGTAACACTGATAGTTAATTTGCTGATTGTAACAAATATTATTTCATTTTCACTGCTTATAATCATTTTCGCTTTTCTAAGCAACTAATGTTGTTGTTTTTTTTATAGATTTTTGTAGAAATCGCATTTCCTGTTTTGCAAAGGATTACTCATGAAATCCGTATAAATATTCTTCCTTCTATCTATTCTTCATTTTGATTTATGTTTATATTATGTCTTTTCATTAAAACAATCTTGATATTCATTTCAACATTTAACAGAAATCCAGACAACCTTTGTACAGCACATCACAGATAGGACCACCACATCTCCAGATGGTTCAACCGAAACTATGCCAAATCAAAGGACGCCCTCCAAAACGTCGATCCCTACAACTCTTACTGGTAATATTGCTAACAATGGCTTCATATAACCTTAACATGCTTAAGTCGGTTCCTATAAAGATTTCTTTTATTCCCAAAGTGTTACTACGAAGTTCATCATTATTGGCGTCGAGTGCCAACATCATTCCTGGGTGTATATTAGGTCCAGTATGTTACACATTCGGTGATTTTATTGAAATAAAATTCAATCAAACAGACAAACAAACTTCTAAGTCATCCTACTAAGTCTGATATACCCATGATTTCGAAGTGATAATGACGAAGAAGGGAACTGTTTTGTAATCAAACCATGTAAGTCACACTGATTGTATGCTGATATCATAGTAACAAGTACCTGTACATTTGCGAGAAAGAAGAAGACGATATGGTGGCCCTGAAGTACACTCGATAACAGGTCATGTGCAACGTGAATTTCGCATCCCAGGTCATGAATTTCGCATCGCGGGTCGTGATTTTCGCATCCCAGGTCCTGAATTTCGCACCACGGGTTGTGAATTTCACGACTGGGATGCAAAGTTCACGACCCGCGATGCGAAATTCAGGACCTGGGATGCGAAATTCACGTCGCACATGACCTGTTGTCGAGTGTACTTCAGGGCCACCATAAGGCGAGTACTTGGGATCATAGACCCAATACTGATAGATTATATTTCATTTTCACTGCTTTTAATCATTCTTGTATTTATAAGCAACCAATGTTTAACATTTTGTATGAATCGACATTCCTCTTTTGCAAAGAATTATTCTTGAATTATCTTGCGGCGGCTGTTTTTTTTTTCAAGTATGAATGTTATGCGTCTTATGTTCATTCTTCTTTCTGTTTATATCATGTCTTTTCATTAAAACCATCTTGATATTCCTTTCAACGTTTAACAGAAATCCAGACAAGCTCTGTACAGCACATCACACAAAGGGCCACCACGTCTCTAGATGGTTCAACCGAAACTACGCCAAATCAAAGGACGCCCTCCAAAACGTTCATCCCTACAACTCGTACTGGTAATATTGCTATCAGTGGCTTCATATAACCTTAACATGCTTAAGTCGGTTCCTATAAAGATTTCTTTTATTCCTAAAGTGTTACTACGAAGTTCATCATTATTGGCGTCGAGTGCCAACATCATTCCTGGGTGTATATTAGGTCCAGTATGTTACACATTCGGTGATTTTATTGAAATAAAATTCAATCAAACAGACAAACAAACTTCTAAGTCATCCTACTAAGTCTGATATACCCATGATTTCGAAGTGATAATGACGAAGAAGGGAACTGTTTTGTAATCAAACCATGTAAGTCACACTGATTGTATGCTGATATCATAGTAACAAGTACCTGTACATTTGCGAGAAAGAAGAAGACGATATGGTGGCCCTGAAGTGCGCTCGACAACAGGTCATGTGCGACGTGAATTTCGCATCCCAGGCCCTGAATTTCGCATCGCGGGTCGTGAATTTCACATCCCCGGTCCTGAATTTCGCGCCACGGGTCGTGAATTTCACAACTGGAATGCAAAGTTCGCGCCACTGGTCCTGAATTTCGCACCGCGGGTCGTGAAATTCACGACCCGTGGCGGGAAATTCTTGACCTGGGATGCGAAGTTCACGACCCGCGATGCGAAATTCAGGACCTGGGATGGGAAATTCACGTCGCACATGACCTGTTGTCGAGTGTACTTCAGAGCCACCATAAGGCTAGTACTTGGGATCATAGACCCAATACTGATAGATTATATTTCATTTTCACTGCTTTTAATCATTCTTGTATTTATAAGCAACCAATGTTTAACATTTTGTATGAATCGACATTCCTCTTTTGCAAAGAATTATTCTTGAATTATCTTGCGGCGGCTGTTTTTTTTTTCAAGTATGAATGTTATGCGTCTTATGTTCATTCTTCTTTCTGTTTATATCATGTCTTTTCATTAAAACCATCTTGATATTCATTTCAACGTTTAACAGAAATCCAGACAAGCTCTGTACAGCACATCACACAAAGGGCCACCACGTCTCTAGATGGTTCAACCGAAACCACGCCAAATCAAAGGACGCCCTCCAAAACGTTCATCCCTACAACTCACAAGGGTAATATTGCTACGACTACAAATGTTGGCTCTACGGAATCTTAACATGCATGCTTAAACTGTTTCCTACTAAAATTATCTTATTCCTCATGTTAATAACTTGAAGTCCATTACCTACGGACATTATCTTCATTGAATGCCAAACATTATGTGGAGTGTATTTCAGATCAAAAGGTCAACGGTAATATGTCAACCAAGGTCAATTGAGTCGATTGATTTTTTTTTTTTAAATTAGCTAAAAGCTTTAAAAATCGCTATTTCGATTATTGAAACCATTTCCATTTAAAACATCTATAGCCGACTGTTATTCGATTTTCATGTTTATTTTTGTTCAGCTATATCATTTTAGGCCTACTTCTGCCTGTCCGCCATGCACCAAGAGTGGATGATTTACTCATGTGTGCCTTGCATGGATGTCGATTCGTGTTCGCGGTCGGGGAGGGGATGACTAAGGGCCTCCGCACACCGAGTCCGGTCCGGGCTACGGTCCGGGCCCGTACCCGGTAGTACGGTGCACAAAAACGGTGGAAATGAATGGCTCCTGTACTATTCCAATGCTTCTGGTCACACCAAACACGGACGTAGCCGTGATAGCCGGAACGGCAACCGGAACGGTTTTTATGGGATCGCTCTGGGAGCGATTTGATACGGTTTGGGATACGGCAATTTCCACTTTTGACCAATCACAAGCAAGAAGTTTGATGACGTACGTCGGCTCCACCCCCTTGGCCTGGCCAGTTTTGCGAGTTGCGTGCGGTGAATTTGTCTATGGGAAATACGTGCTGTAGGATCATCCAAATCTTGCGAAACTTGTCGATGTTGGTGATGATGAGGCCTAGGGTGATGACGGCGTGTTTTTTCATGTAAGTTTTACGTCTATATTTCTGACATTTTCTTTTCATTTGCTCAATAATGCTCATTCTTGAGTTTTATTTCCGAGCACTGCATTAAACATAAGGACTTAATTTGTGTTTGGGATACTTAAAGTTAGTAGTCACTCTCATTTCCATGGTCACAGTTTTCATCATGCGCATCACAGAGAGAATCTGTTAGGCCTACCTGGCCCTAGTCCCATGTATTGTTAAAAGTGGGCATGAATCATAGAAATACATATCGCTTGGCATGAATTTGAAAACAAAAAAACCCTTGATAATAGCGTATTAAGTGTTGTACAGTCCGAGAATACTCCAGACGACGGCCTGTACTTCTTAAGTTAGTCTTAGGGAAGAAGAAGTGTTCTTCTTTTTGCATAAAGAAGGGGCAGGCTTAACGTTAATCTTAAAGTTAATCGTAGCCTTAAGACCGCATTTAATGTCTCAAATCAAAATTTCGTCGTTTGCCTCTTATAGGTCGGCAGTCACTAAAATGAGGAGTGCCGACCCTACTACTAGTACTGTAGAAGAGACTAACGACGAAATTTTGAGATAGAAAATTCGGTAGGCCCTATAGGGTATGCTAGGCCTGTATGACATGCTATGTAACGACTAACGTTGTCGTTAGAGTCAATGGAATTATGTTAGCCTAACTTAGGGCTAAGCTCTAATAATACTAGCCTATCTAGCCCCCAGTACGCTGCCACTGCCACAGTAACACTAACAGTTAACGTTAGATCTAAAGTTAGACTAGGCCTAGATCTAACGTTAGACCTCTAGTCGATATTTTGCAACTTTAATGATAGATCCGATGTCGATGACTGGATGACGTGAAATATTACTGGAAAGTAAGTTAGGCCTATTACATACATGTACTCTACAAGCTTATCTGAAATTCCATTAGCTATACACAGCGCTGTTGCGAAACGGCGTCGGGTCTGGCTAATCCAAGATAAGCTTGTAACAGATCAAGATCTAGTCTACTGTAGTACTGATCATCAACATCGGATCTAACAAGTTACAAAATATCTAGACCCTCCAGTCTAACTTTAGATCTCTCTAGGCCGTCGTAACAGTTTCATCTTCTATAACCATTTTTAAGAACCATGTCAAACTAGGTCACATTTCACTCACAAAGGCTTACGATTATATAGGATTGATATCAATAATGTTTCAATTAAATGGCAAATCGAGATTAGATCTACCTCGTGATGATTTGCGATTTAATCATAATCCTTTTATGAAACGGGTGCCCTGCTGGTCATGCTCAAGAGCTGTGCTTTTAAGAAAGTCTCAATGTTTTGATACAATTTTTAAAAGTGCCTCATTTCACTTCATTTCATTTATTTTTTCCATTTTCATCTGTAAATATCACAAATGCACAAAGTAAGAATAATTTTCAAACATTGGAATTTTCAAAAATAATTATATAAATAAATGTTGAAAATGGAAAATGTCTCACCTAGTCTCACCTGAGACAAAATGTCAACCCCCCCCCCGCAAAAAAAAACCAACAACACACACACACACACACACACACACACACAAAACCATATATTTAGAAAAAAAATTTTTGACAAAATGATGTACATATAAGGCACATAGTTCATGAGTTTTGCTGGGGTGGGATGATGACATAGTCCCTATTATAATTTGGATACAATGGATCTTGTCTATCCCTTCCTTTTCTTCAAGTTAAACTCAAAACTATCAGTCATTTCTCATCTTTTTTTTTTCCACAGGTGCATAACTTGTGGCCCAGATTGTTCCCAGATGCAACTTGTACAAATATTACTTGCACCGGTACATATGATGTAGTCAAGCAACTGGAAATCCTGCCATCATCACTCTTAGTTTTGTGGGATATGATCATCTGAATACTGAAGAACATCATTCTGGATGATAATTAAAAGGTAATAATTTGAGATATTGTTGCTCTGCAGTCTCTGGATTGCTGTGTATGGCTAAAAGTAAGACTTCCTTATGTCCCCGCCACCAAAATTTTTGAGGCGATTTCATGTGAAACCAGTTAAATGGACAGAGTAATTTCAGTTTGTTTGGATCATGCAAGTGGGAAATTAAAGCTTTTAGTCAAAAACATTCCATTAGTTTCTAATTGTCATCGTGCTTGTTTGTGGACTTATGCCAAGGAGTTTTTTGATCCCTGCAGGTATATATGGACTGATCTGAAGGGGAAACATTATGCCGCATTTTTTCTACTTCTCCCATGGACTTGTAGCAACTTTTCTTCTACTTTTATGTGTGAGTGTCTTTTTTATATTTTATATAAGTTGTGATATTTTCAACACAACATAATAAATCAGCATGGTTTGAACAAAATCTTCAGGAAACAGTGTCACAACAGTTGATTAAAATCATTAGGTTGTACCAGCAGTTATTTGAATCAGATCCACATTATGTTTTACATAAAATTTTCTAAAACAGTTGGTAGGTTCATATCTTAAAGATTTTTAACAACCGTTCGAACAGCACACACTGTACCTACTTATTGACGTTTCATCACTCCTTCATATTTCAACATGTTGTGTACAAATCCCATCTGTAAATCCCATCTGTAATCATCCAGGAGTGACATAACTTTACTGGGAATAGTTAATAAACAGAGTGTTGAATGTTGTCTCTCTTTTCTTTTTCTTTTTTCTTTTCTTCAATATTTTGAAGTTCAACCCCTCCCCATTTTTACACTTTTAAAGTGTACATTATGTGTCACTAAAACACAATCCCTTAAAGTAAAAATGAATGGATAATATCTATATCAAATAATTCCATGAATGCACAATTAAGGTGGATGAATTTACAGATGATTCATGCATAAAAATTCGGGGAACATGACACTACCCACCTTTTTGTAGTCTACTGTTTTTTCTTTTGAAAAAAATTATTTAATTTTATTGGAAATTCGGATAGTGTACGATAATTGCATTTTCATTCATGCATATCACATGGTGTTGGTGATTGAAATAATTTTCTGTAATCTGTGCAGTTTTTTGTTGATTCGCTTTCAATTTCAAGCTTTTAAGAAATCACATTGAATGTAATGAGTTTTTTGTATTACTGTTTCTTTCATTCTATTACATCCTTTCATTCTCAGTACAGAGTCAATCTTTGGAATGCACTTCAGGAGTTTGTCAGACAGTAAGTATGATGCATCGTAATTTTGTACACTTAAATTCATCCCAACATTCTAGGGATGTTTTCACAAAGACTTTAATAGGATTCATAAAAATTGATAAAGTCCTGCCTAAGTCGACTACTTCTCATGTACTTATGTTCAATTTATGACCTTTGATTGATCATAAGTCCTTGTGAATTACATAATGACCCTAGGATATCCTATGAATATTTCCATGGAATGAAGGCAAAGATTCTAGATTTGTTTCTCATGCATGAAAGCTTTGATAACACTGAGGTAACACATTTCTGGTCATTACTTAACAAAACACACCACTGCACTCACCAGCATAACTTCAATCTTTATCTTATCAATTTTCATCATAAAAGTTTGGTCATTATTTTCTTGTTTATTAGAGAGTGTCTTCATAGATCTTTTCTAATGTTTACTGAGCAATACAGTTTCTGCATATGTTAGAATGTTTTGAAATAATTCACCATGTTCTTTTATAATAGACAACATAATTATGCTACTAAACTTAAACTGGAATGGATGATGAATTACTAAATTCATGAAACATTTGTTTTATTTGTTTTACAAAAAAGGTCACCATGAGCTAGGATAAACGAGAATGAAATGAAAATGAAATTGTAGTTAATAGTACTCATTAGAATGTTTTGCTGGGACAAATCAATACTGGAATGAAAAAGAAAAGAAGCTTTATAAGTTATATGAGTTTGCATTATTATAACATGGAGCTTTGTGCATTTAATGCTATTTAAACTGTTTTGACAATCTTGAAATCTTCTTTCATTATTTTTTTTTCCATTAGGAAGTCGTGGAACACATGATTATAGAAGTTGAGAAAAGCCCTTGCCTCTAAGATAAATTACTGGCAGTGTACACGGACTCCGATTTCAGGTCTGATATCTGGAGAAAGATTTCAACAAAACTAAAGAAATTAGTGGTACTCAAATGAATTCTGAGAGTGCTTACATGAATACGAAGGTTTAAGGTTTGTAGAGTGTTTGAATTTTCCAGGCCTAATCTATCCATTGTGTAGGTGATAATCACATATACAAATTTTCAAACGTGATCAGAAATGTCATTGTATCAATGTGTTCTATTTCAAGTTAACAATTGACATGGTGATTACCAATTTCTCAAATGTGTACAAATTGATTTTTCTAGGCACTTCTAGGCATCCTGGAGTTTCTTGATAGAATCGCAACATTTTTCCTATTAACACTTACTGCTGAAACGTAACTGAACTTTAATTGACCGTATATGAGAAACTTAACTGGAAGGATGGACAGTCGACGACACATAGTTTGGAGTAGTATGTGCCACCTATTATATTTCTTTGGGTGACACAAAAACAAAAACCACCCTTTTTTCTGTCTCGATTTGAAATGTACATAGTTATTGTATGCTGCATACGGTATTTATATTTCGCTGTAAATTCAGCACAAGAACCAGCCCAGACCTCTTTCGCTTTTTTTCAAACTTAACATACATTGTAGGCGTCCCTCAGGTCTATCCCGTAATAAGTGATTTCCTTGATGAGATGTATAAAGAGCTCTGCTTCCCCTTTTTTAAACATTTGATGTAAAGTATAACTTATTCACATTTCACGCATGATGGAGTTGGAACAATGGCCATTCATGTAACCAAAATTACATTTGCTCGCACAAACTGTAAATTTGAGTCACTTTTTAGGGTATCGTGAGTCATCCATCCAGGAAAGCTAATTAATGAAGTGTTCTTTGCCTACACTACTATGAAAAGTGAGAAAAGGTTTACATACTTGTCTTTGCTTTGCATTAGTAATATCTGATACAATTAAGTGCATAGGATTTTAAATGTAATAAAGCACAGTAGAAAGAAGTGAAGTTATGCTATGTACTTTTGCTGTCCAGTTCAGTATATATATATATATATATATATATTAAAAAAAATCAAAGTTATAATTTGTAAGTTTCCTTTTCCAAGTGTTTTTTTCTTTTTCTTTTTCAAATGTGAGTTATCCGTTCTGGAAAATGATGAAGTGTTCTTTTTCTACAATCTGTTGAAAACGGAGGTCTGTTGAAAACGGAGGAAAGGTTTACCTACTGACCTTTTTATGCATTAGACTTAAGCCTATGATTGTCCTTCATACAAGTAAAAGAATATAAAACATATGAAATATATAAAGAAATTAATCATGTATTTCATGTATTTGCTATACATTTTTGAAGAATCAAAATCAGAAATAAGAAATTACAGGGTAAAATGTTATTTTGCATGCGTTTGCAAAATCTATCAGCATTTTACAATTTCAAGTATGTATACATAAAATTACTGGCTATCTGTGTGCCAAATTTGATAATGGCGAAGTAGGCAGCCAGGATTGATGGGGCCCCACGGTTCTTTTTAAAATAACACAGGAATATTACATGTATTAGGGTATAGAACCTACAACTATCTCCTTTGATTTAATGGTAAAAATGATTATTATATTTAACTTGTTTCCTCATTATTGTTATCAAAGGAATCACTTCTTAGTGTCCAATACCAATGGCAAAGAATATGTCTTTTCCCCCTTTGAATTGTTTTAATATTCGTCGTATTATAGTACTACATACTTATATTTCCACTAGATAAAAAATAATCAATATTTGATTGGTGTTGATCATTCAACTTTCAGTATAAATCCAGGGTGTCCACAAAAGTAAACTTCTTATCTAGCATTTATTATACCACCATTAAAGTTTGAAGGGGGATATAATGTATAGAAATAAGCGTACGGTCAGTCGTTCAAATCTTGCGTATCGAACTACTGCCTCATTTATTGGCAGTGCTCATGAAATTTGGCAAACACGTAGGGCTTGTGGTGAAGATGTACAAGACATATTTTTGGAATATGTCGGAAACCGTGTTGCCATGGAAACGGCATATAGTAATGAATCAGGGAGAAATATTGTGTATCGAGCCACTTCCTCATTTTTATAGCAATGTTTGGAAAATTTAGCACATATATTCGGCTGGGCGTATCAATCACCTTCACTGATATTTTCCCGGGATATTTCTGAAATGATTAACATTAATAAAAAGAACAATCATTCTTTCTTAGATGACAAACATCATTAAAAGACATACTTCAAAGGGCAGTTTTGGGCGAAGAAAATTTAGTGATGACTTTCGGTCCTTTATGATTTATGTAAGCCTAAAATACAACATTTTCGGAGCTCATTGTTACTCTGATTTGTATTCAGTCACACATCCCAGAGCATGCAGAGCGGCTGATACCACGGAGTAGAAATTCCTCAATGATTATTTTTTAACGTTTGACTGGGCGTTATTGTCTTTCAAAGTGTATCCTGAAACATAGACTGATCCATTTGTTGATTTTGGCTCTTTCTCTCTCTCTCTCTCTCTCTCTCTCTCTAAGAAAGAGTAATTTGCCCCTTCCATTGATGTTAAGTATTGATATGATTGAGCATATAGGCAAGTCGGAAAGTCGGAAACTATAATCCGTTAATTAATGCTGAACACCCTTTATATTCGTATATATCGTAATAAAATATTCTTATTCAATTCATTAGATGACATGTTATAAGAAGTTATTGTTTATCTTCATGTTGTTATTCAAGATATAAATTCTTTACTCACCTTAAGTCAGTTTCTTTGATTCTTATGTATTGAGGAAATCTATCTATTCGCATTTTTTTTTGGGGGGGGGGGGGGGTGGGGGCATCCTGTAAAAGCCTTCTAGCCTGGTAGAAATTCCCGTAGAAACCATTAGAGATAAACCATTAGAATCTTGCACTGGATTCTACCGGTACAATTTCTACTTGTTTAAATATGCTAGGTTTATAGACTCCACTAGAAGGCTATATAGAAGGAAATTCGACTTGTTTCAATATGGAAAGTGGATAGATTTCAGTAGAAAACCAGATTTGTGTTGTGCTACTGACCACTGCAGTAAACAATATGTTAGGCTTATTATGAGTATTCATAAAAGAGCTTTCTGGCTCCAGGAGAAATGTTTGCTAATCTGTTGCTGCATTGGAATGAGAGTCACACATATTTTTGCTAATAAAATGATTATGATTTCTTTCTGTATTTTCTCTTTCAATTTCTCCTAACCTTATGAGTGAAATCTGATGTTGATGTGGCTTTTGTTAGTGTTGTTGCTGTTGTAGGTGATGATGATGAGGATGATGATGGGGGCACAAAATCATGATATGAAGTTGATTGTAATTGAGGTGTGATTACAGCCATACAGGGGAAGGGGGCACTGTCCAAAAATTCACTGACTAGCCAAAGCAAAAAAAGCGGAAAAAAAAGAAAAAAAAAGAAAAGATAGTGTTGATGATGATGATGATGAGGTCGAGGATGATGATTTTGGCCCAAGATCATATGAAGTTGCTTTGCAATTGATGGGAGGGGGGGGGGGGGGGGGGGGGGCTCTGTCCAAAAATTACTGGCCAGCAAAAGAAAAAAAAAAGATAGTTTTGATGATGATGATGTTGAGGTCGAGGATGATGATTTTGGCCCAAGATCATAATGAAGTTGCTTTGTAATTGATGGGGGGGGGGGGGGGGGGGGCTCTGTCAAAAAAAATTACTGACTAGTCAAAGAAAAAAGGAACATTGCTGATGAGGTTGAAGATGATACAGGCAAAAGATCAAATGAAGTTGCTTTGTGATTGAGGTGTGACTGTAGTCATATGCGGGGGGGGGGGGGGGGGGAGGGGTCACTGTCAGAAATCCAGGGACTAGCAAAGAAAATTTGTGCAAGGCCATATGAAGTTGCTTTGTAATTTAGGTATGATTGCAGTGCATAAAGGACGGGGGCGGGCACTGTCATAAAATTCACATACTAGCAAGTGAAAAAAAATGCTCACCATTTTGGGGGGGAGAGGTACATACTCCTTAATTTTTGCAGGAAGGACAAAATCCTTGGGTCAAATTCTTTACAGGGCATACATCCCATCCCAAAATAGCAAAAATTATGTTCGGCAGAGATTGGTTTGCTGTAGTTACTTAACCACTTGTGCACCTTCCCGCCAATTAATCCAAGATGAGATGGGGAAAACTCCCTTAGATGGTCGATCTCTTGACATATTCAACTCGTAAACCTAGATCTTTCTTGGTTGCTGCACTAAGCAGCAAGCTCCATAGCCTCTTCGTTTGCGGCCGCCATATCATTTTTCCCTTTGCTGAACCAGATCAGTAGGAGGAGTCTTGTTTCTATGGGTGCATTGCAAAATGCGAGCCGTGATGCGTGCGCATCACGGCAACCGTATACCGGACCGTATACCGTATTGACAACCGTACGGTTTTCCGTTCCGGTCATTTAGCCGTAACCCGTACCGTAGCCCGTACCGGATTCGGTGTGCGGAGGCCCTAATACCGATATCCTCGACCACGGAGCAAAGCGACCGAGCGGGGGAAAGGGTGTGGAGGCTCAAATGTGGAGGATAGATTAATTAAGCGCGAGAGGCGGGGGGGGGGGGGGGGGGGGGGTGTGTAGAACCTGTAGAACCTCCAAAATTGTTTTTAAACAATATCGCAGGGGTACATCCTCATTACTTAAATAAGAACTTTAGAGAATTGAAGCTTCACTTAGAGTATGAACCATCCCGTTTCTTATATTGCGAGAGAGCGAAGCGAGCGAACCGAAAATTCCATTTTCTAGCTATAAAAGAAATGTCATTTGTCTTCAAAGTACACTCAAGCAATATAAGATGTTTGACTAATTCAGCACCTGACTGGTCCGATTGTTTACTTTCCCAAACCACGCTATAATTCAAATATTACAAGCGAGGGAGGCGAAATAGGAGAAAACACATTCTTTTAGTGATTAAGTATTATTTTGTTATCAAAATCCACTATAGGTCTATTAAAGATCTACATTACATATTCGAGTGAGCGCAGCGAGCGCAGCGATCGAGGAAAAAATTACATTCTTTGATAGCCTCAAAGATATCTAAATAATTTTTGATCACCTAACTGCCAAACAATGATGCTTTTTGGCGCATCGCTTGCCATCTAAAACCATTTTGTTTCTATGAACGAGCGAAGCGAGCTACCGACAAAAACTCTGTTTCTTTCTAATAAAACGTAGAATTACCACCAAAATAAACTTGATGAATTTTATGATGTACCATTTCCCTGTATTCCAAAAAAGCTTTACATCTTGCTGTAAAAATATTACAATAGGCTATTCGGACATGTTGCTAGGAAATAAGAGCGCTTGCCTCCTGATCTTGTTTGAGAACAGCTAGGTTCTAGTGTACTGTTACTCCAATTTCATGATTTTAATAACGTACATTTTATCAGCATCCTCCTTTTCATATTTGGTGTCATAGGAATAGGCTACCGGTCACTGGCAATTATCTCATGAAAATTCTTCTGTCATGGGTCTTCTTCCCGTTCGACTCCTTGCAGTTATATTATAATAGTACATGTATAGCATTGGATAGAAAGACAAGATGCAAACCAGTTTCATTTCATAATAAACCTTGATAAATATATTAACTGCCATTGGTTAAGATAACAAAAGATATTAAATGCGAGTAGAACAATGATAGCATACTATTTGATAGAAAAACAAGATGCAAACCGATTTGCTTTCATATAAACAGTATTATAACATCATTGGTTGGGATACTTAAAATACGAGCGAGCGAAGCAAGCGAGCGCTGAAAGTCTTTTCCTTTTCATTTCCTTTTTAAAGAAAAATTGTTTCTTTGCTCTTGAGTCACTCTGTCTTTGTCTTTACTTTTTTTTGGGGGGGGGGGGGATTATAGGAGGCTATGAAATTCTTCATGTTTTTCATGGTGAATTATTGGGGGGGGGGGAGGAATGATTGTACAGACCATCCCCCTTGACCGAAATATTGAGGGGGATATATCCCCCCCCCCATCCCCCCGGGATAGACACCCATTGTGCCTTGAATGATTTCGTTCACAAATTTTTTTCATCAGAGACTTTGAAGTCTCCGATTCTGACAAAATAATTTGTCAACAGTGGATCATTTTTGTTTTAATGGCACCTTTACTTCCATATTAATCGGTTGTTAATCTTTCAAAGATCTTGTTTCAAGCTCAACTCATCTATGCCAGTTTTTCGACTCTGTTACCCTACAAACAGCTTACTTTGCGTTCAAGAAGTTCAAGATTCTAGCCGATGATACTGCCCTCGTCGATGCCTATGTTCGTACATCACATTCGGTGCTCTCCTTCATCGGGTGTAGTCAACGGTGCTTCGCTGACACACACTGCTCATGTTTTATTTACATCGCATGTGAGGGGTTGTGCTTACTCGGTGGGGAATGTCCGGCGATGTCTTCAGACTCTTACGAAAGACGTCCTGGAGCAAAGCTTTATTCGGCATCTTAGCTTTGACTTTAATACAGATTGATATTGCTTCTACAAATACCCACAATGGCAGCAAATGAATCTTAGAAAAAAACCGACTTAAAGGTCGTTTGACATAATAGGATAACTGTTTAAAGGGAGGAAATTTCAATTTCCAGTTCATGTACTTAGGTAGATGTCGAGAATTCAGTTGGGATGTTGTTGCAGAAATCGAGATTGTTCCAGAAACCGAGACCATTAAACCTTTTGCAAACACTGTACATGTATATTAGGAGATTCCATGTCCTATACGATGAAAGAGAGAGAGAGAGAGAGAGAGAGAGAGAGAGAGAGACTGAAATGTTGAAATAGACAATTTGTTTAGCAAAATAACTGTCATGGGGAGAATACTTTTGATTAACTTTAGTTTAATGATTATTCATTCATCTGGATTTACCCCCCCCCCCGAAAAGAAAGAAAAAAGTTCAATTTTAGATATAGCCCGATATATCCTGACAGATAGTCACTAAACGATGTATTCCCGCATGTTGGAGCTATTTTACCCAAAACGACTGACGATTATAGAGCACGGACAAACAATGCTCGCAAAAACATTGGTAGGCAAAACACGATTAATGAATTTTTGCAAAGTAATTTATCGAAAAGAATGTAGTCAACATGGTTGCGTAATAATACGTATTCATCATGCTTATTACAACATGTCGTGAAATCAATCTATAGTAGTTCTAAATTATTAGAAATCTAATGATGGCATTTGATTGTGTAAGCTACCTGTTCAGCATCACTGTTAGTTATCAATGATTATGTTATTGTATATTTGGATTATGTTATTGTATATTTGAGTCTACACGATAATGCCTCTCTAGTATACAGTGTTTTCAAATGTGTCTTATATTTTATACAACATAAGGTTGTGATATTTAACCATCAGGGTTGGCGGATTTAAATCACGTTGATTTAAATCATGATTTAAATCGCGATTTAAATCACCATGATTTTTTTTTTGAAATCATTGATTTAAATCATTTTCATTAAAACATGTACAAATCATTGACAATTTTTTTGTTCAAGGCAGTCTTAATTCTTCAAATCAGCTGAAAAACTTTGAATTAACTTTATATCAATTGAAAAACTTTGAATTAACTTTATATCAACAAAAAATCAACAAATCCTTCCTATCTGCTTAAAACAAATTAAAATCAAGTCAATAAAATCAGCTGATTCCTTAAAAATTAGAGATTTGTGTCGTCAACAGTTACTCCATTTTTTGTAAATGTCAAGTTTTTCTTCTGAAATTTTACATTCTTTGTCAGTTATTAATAGTGAAACAAGTTTCTTATTTATTTCTGATCATTTATCACACAATCCAAGACTTTTCAGAGAGCAGTGGTGTAAAAAATATAATATGTAAAAGTCAATGACAAAAGGTTTGTTGGCAGTTTTCCAGTTTTGATCCTTCACAATTATCCTTCTATCATGTGAAATTAAAAAAAAAATCATCTAATCAACAGATTCCACATGCTTATTTCTTCTTGTTACATTTATCATACAATTAACATAATGTAGTACAGTCACAATTTGACTGTTGAAAAAAGCTTTCTCATATACATTTTAAGTCACTAGCTCATTTTATGTTCAGTGCTATGGAAGTTTTGTATTTGCATGTAGCAATGGAAAGAGGATCTATCAAAACAATTTGCAAAAATAAAAATAAACTTTTAAAACTACATTTAAATCTTAAGATGTAGGTACTTACATGTAAGTTGCAATCAATTACAGTTGTAAGTTGTGTCTGATTTAAAATACAATACTTCATTTTGTAATACAGTAATAGCAGCAGTTTTGCTGGTTTTATCCTTTAAGTCAAACTTACAGTTGTATAGGGTTAAAAGTTGTTTTTTTTCCTACTTCATGTATCAAACAGATTTTTAGAGAACATGTGAATAAGAATTGTAGATTAATGTAAAAATCACAGTAACATAATGTAGTGTAGTCACCCTTTGACTAAGCTGTCTCTTATATTGGTCTCCAACACTGACAGTTTTACATCTCTATCTGTAGCAATGGATGAGCTTTAATACCAATTTGTAAAACTGTCACAAAGCTGTTGAGTGCACATTTAGATACAACTTTCACTGAGGAGTGTCTGGAGATTTTCCTCTGGGATTTGTTTTTAATACGAGTGGAAATTCACAGAGGGGAATATTCTCTACTCGCTGGGAATTCCTTATGGAAGTTTCCTTCATGGCCCTACATGTACATGTATGTATGATAGAATTAAGTTCATGTACATGATTCCTCAAATTGATGTTTATTTGCCCATTTTGACTAGATTTAATTACAAATCATTATGGTTAAGAAAAATATTAGGAGTGAAATGTATGATAACATTAAAATTGATGTCATTGTAGGGTGAGGTCTTTTGGTAATTACACTTTTTTTCGAATGAACTTTTAAAAAATAATTTATTTTTTTAAATCCGATTTAAATAAAAAAAAATCTGATTTAAATTTTTTAAAAATCCGATTTTTTTTTTATTAAAAAAAAATAATTTAAATCGCCAACCCTGTTAACCATTATAAGCAAGTGTAGTTATTCAGATGAAGGATAACGCTTTTAGTCATACAATTTTCAGAAAACTGTAGCGGAAGTCTAACACGGTACATGTATATAAAAACGGCATACAGTGCAATAATGCCCTATAAAAGCATATTTCGTTATCATTATGATCAACATCATGATCATAATGATAATGATAATAATGATTAATAATAATGATAACAATAATACTTATTATCATTATTATCATTAATATGCCAACAGTACAACTGTGTTGTAATACACTGTATATATAAATAGAAAGTTTGTATTCTCTAAGAATTACCTTTTAAAGTGTTGATACTGTGACTTCTTTAGTAAGTATGTGGATTGAATAAATGGGACCACGTTATTCAAATTATTCATGTTGAAAATTATGTTTATTCTTTCTGTTCATCGACAAAGATACATATTCGTAATGACCTTGGACAAAAGAAATGGCGGTTAACGATAGAGTATAGAAATAGCGGTTAAAAATGACGGCTAACGTAGGCAGGTAGATAAGCCGTGCAATATCGAATCACCCTTATTTTTGAAAAAAAAAAGAGTTTGGAGAGGATTTGATAACTGGCAAGTCTGAGGTATTTAATACGCTGATGATTCAAACGTTAAGTGTAGTATTGTGGAGTTCTGAATATAAATTGACATCATACGTGAGTTTATTTCACATTTCCTCTGATAAAAACTCCAGCTAGGGCTATTAACTACATGTCATTGTCAGATGTACTAAAAATCTGAGATGCGTGACAAAATGGGGTAAAATAACTTGATCATGTTATCACGATTATCGTGATTTTGAGAGCGTGATTTTGAAAACGTGATATTGTATCACAGTATAATACTGTTGCGAATCACATCCCACTGAAAACAGCTTTTAAAAATAAGGATTCCGCATCCTTTGAGCAACTTCAATCCATGGCCAACGTATTCAGCATAATATACGCAAAATACAGAAAAAATTGTAGGACTTAAAAAAAAAAAGTTTTTTGTTTTCGTTTAAGTATCTTTTATCCTTTAAACCCTATATGCATTTCTCTCCAAAAGGATATGCTTTTACTAAAGACTTGAAGTATGAGGATTCTTTTTCATTTTCTTGTTGTAAATAGATGGCAAATTCGACGACACCTTGCTAGCTCTATGCCTTCAGGGACCATTTGAAATACTTACAAGGATTAAAATATAGTTACTCCGCAAAGTTTCTAGGGGAAAAAGGAATTTTTCCTTACTAGAAGTTACTTTACCATGCATGTTCCCGGGATATCAGAATATGACCAACTAGATAACAGACATCTTCAAAATGCTCTAAGGTAAAAAAAAAACAAAAAAAAAACAAAAAAAACAAACAAAAAACCCTTAAAGCCAGACCGAACTGGCACCCTTGTATAGGATTTTGAAATAGTGCCCTCTCAGTCCTAAACTACTGATTTTGTCCCCTTTTTGCTCCCAGCATGCTTTATTCTGATCAATGAGAGCTTTATTTTTTGAGTAACATCTGTTAAAATGTATTTGTATTCGTACTAAGGAAATTCACGAGAAGCCACAAAGGATATAATGTTTCTAAGAGTCTCTGGTTTTGAGTAGACGTAAGTTGGCGCTGTTGTAAATACATCATAATAAGGGTCAGTTCAGGGTCAGTTCACTGTTGCTGTAAACAAAAACAAACCCCCCCCCCCCCCCCCCCCCAATGTTAAATCAGTGTTTGGTATGCGATTTGCTTTTATTTGTAAAATAGATTGGTAAATTTCAGCTAAATGGCTATAAGACAGAATTTCATGTACACCATTAGACGCATATGAACCCATCCAACCCTGACTCCAAGCGTCGGCGTACCGTGGTATATTCACTGACACGATCAATCAAATCAAGCTGCATTCTACGAAGTGTCGCTCCGAGTTTCATCATTCACTCTCTATCCAACCCTCCGTTCCTCTCTCATTATCTCTCCACCCCCCCCCCCCCCACCTCTCTCTTTCTCTGTCTCTCTGTCTCTCTCTCTCTGTCTTTCTCTCTCTTTCTCTCTCCTCCACTTTTCTCTTCATCCCCTCACACTCTCACCCTGCTCTCACGCTCACGCCCCTCACTTTCTTTCTCTCTCTCTCTCTCCCTCCCTCTCTCTCAACCCATCCCTCTGCCTCTCTTTCTTCCAAACTCTCTCTCCTTCTCTATTTCCCTTCCCTCCATTCCTCTCTTTTGCTCTCTCCCATACTCTCCTCCCCTCTCTCATTTTGAAAAAAATTTTCTTAATAGACCTTAAGCTTGCCAGAGGCTTGCCACAAATTATGTATGCAAACTGGAGATGCCATTATGCATAGCAGTGAACTGAATAGTTGGTAACCAAGGGTTCTGAAGAGACACGTTGCATTAATTTATATATACAGTGGAAACTCAGTATAACGAGTTCCTTGGGACCATCAAAATTACCTTGTTATAGCAGGAATCTCCTTATATCAGGTTTAAAAATCAATAGAATATAAAAGGCTGGGACCTGAATATTACCTTGTTATATCAGGGATATTGTTATATCAGATCTCTTTATATTGAGTTTCCACTGTATATAATACAGAAGTAAAGTATAGCAGGCATATAATTAGCAACTTTAAAGATGGATATAGGTTGCCATAGATATTGATAACCATCATCATGATCATGGCCAAGCACTAAGTGCACAAGCTGAAAGATTCATCACATTATTATCATGCCAGCTTGATAATACCTGTGGTAGGGAGGGAAAAGAGAGAATAGCAATGTGTGTCTTACTCGAATGACGTTATGCAGCCGGAGCTCAAACACAGTAGAAGTTCTGAAAAGATATTCTGAAAGAATCAGGACCTTTTCATTTCCAGATATCGAATTCAAGAAATGGCTAGTTGTTCTTACAAAACAGTGATTATTAATGGTTAAATGGTAATTGCTAGCATAATACTGAAAAAATAAACCCCCTATTTAAAGTGGATTGAGGGGGGGGGGGGGGTGACTGCGCCCTACCAAGAAATAGAATGGCATAAAAGGATATATTCTATGAGAATTCATGACCTTTACTCCTCTACTCCCTTTCTTTGTCTGTCTCTCTATCTTTCTCTCTTTGTTGCTCTCTCTCTCTCTCTCCTAATGCTCTCTCTCTCCCCTCATGCTCTCTCTCTCTCCCTCTCTCTCCTCATGCTCTCTCTCTCTCCTCATGCTCTCTCTCACTCTTTCTCTTCATGCTCTCTCTCACTCTTTCTCCTCATGCTCTCTCTCTCTCCTCATGCTCTCTCTCTCTCTCTCCTCATGCTTTCTCTCTCTCTCTCCTCATGCTCTCTCTCTCTCCTCATGCTCTCTCTCACTCTTTCTCTTCATGCTCTCTCTCACTCTTTCTCCTCATGCTCTCTCTCTCTCCTCATGCTCTCTCTCTCTCTCTCCTCATGCTTTCTCTCTCTCTCTCCTCATGCTCTCTCTCTCTCCTCATGCTCTCTCTCTCTCTCTCTCTGTCCTCATGCTTTCTCTCTCTCTCTCCTCATGCTCTCTCTCTCTCCTCATGCTTTCTCTCTCTCCTC
>CM057165.1:26552897-26568760 GCA_029962745.1 Echinometra lucunter | reverse complement strand
CGCAGCGTCAAATATTGTTAAAAAGATGTTCTTTCCCTGCATCTCATTCAAATGTATGCATGATATCATCGATAGGATAATGAAAAACAGACCAACTGTCATGCTCATAATGACGATCATGACGATGGCGGTCTGAATGGTAATATTTAGATTTTGGGGAGCGGCAACATCCTTCCCCTTATTATTATTATTATTACTATTATTATTATTATTATTATTATTATTATTATTATTATTATTATTATTATTATTATTATTTATTTATTATTATTATTATTATTATTTATTATTATTATTAGTAGTAGTAGTAGTAGTATTTATTATTATTATTGTTATTATTATTATTATTATTATTATTATTATTATTATCATTATTATTAGTATTACTATTATCATCATCAATATCATCATCATCATCATCATTATCATCATCATCATAATCATAACCATCATTATTATTTTCATCATCATAATTGATATCTTTCATTATACCCGGATGCGAGAGAATGGAGCATGCTATTGTTTCATTAATTATCTTGTAAATTCTCTTGCAGCCTGTAAATCTGATCAAAAAGAGTACGACGGGTCCTGCTATTACTTTTCTCTAAATGAGTCCGACTTCTACTCGTCTAAATCATCTTGTGAGGACCTTGGAATGCATCTTGTCTACATAGGATCCAAGGGCGAACAAGACTTTCTTGTCAACAATCGACCTCATACAGACAAGGATTACTGGATAGGATTATCAAGTGTGACGTGGCTAGACGACTCAAAACTGATATACGCCAATTTTGCTCATGATTCGGAGGCTTTTAACCAAAATGGAGAATGTTTCACAATCGAAAAGGAATCTGAGTCGTTCAAATGGATAAATGATAATTGTGCTCATAGTCACACTCACCATTATATTTGCGAGAAAGAAGGAGGTGAGTACTGCATGGTCCATGACAGTAGTGACAATAGCATATCTGCCAACTGTCCCTATCAAATAGAGACAGTCCCTATTTGGGGGATAAGGAAAGAGCAATTTTCACCTGGTACGACCCTGTGTCCCTATTCTTGTAAAAACCTGTCTATATTAATGTATAGAGAATTCAGGAATTTCCCTATTTTTGACAGTTTCTTAATCATTTGTCCCTGTTTCTTGACTTGCAGAGTTGGCAAGTCTGCAATAGCAGATTATTTTCCTTCAGTTTTCATTTCTATACATGTACATGATGTAAACATGTATAGAAAGCTGCATTCACTTTTGTTCTTGCGAGCATGCACTCTTTGGGCATCTTAGTCTTAGAGTTTCGAAGAAATCTCTTTTCCTGCGTTCCAGATGATTATCATAACATTTTTGGCCCGTCGCTTATATTCATCTTTCATATTTAAATTTGTCGGTTTGTCTTTTCATAATAATCATTCCTCTGATTATTTAAACCCGTAAAGGTATCAATCTACAGACATGCTCTGTGCAACATACAACACCTCGGACTACCACGTCTAACGTTGGTTCAACCCCAAATCAAATGACATCATCTAGAGCATCCAGTTCCACAACTCACACTTATATTGCTACAACGAGTGGCTCCACGCAACCTTCTACAGCAACAGGTGTGGTTAGTGAGGCAACAAGTAACCCTACGTCAACAAGACCAACATCAGAGGTAACTTCAACATACACAACTGTGTCAACTGCTTCTGAGCAAGCAACCGATACAACTCCAGCAACAACGACCAAACGCTCAACCCAGTCTACGACTACATGCACCCCTTTGAGGGAAAGAGATAAATCAAATGGGTTGGTTTGGGTGGCAGCCCTGACCAGTCAGTAATCTTCACACAAAATAATATATGTCTTGCGCAAATAAAGAGTCCTGTCGAGATGACGTGGTATAGTGGTTCATGCACTTAATTCTAATGGTTGAGGGTTCGAATCCTAGTTCGTCACTAACGTCTTTTGCCAAGACATTAATCCACAACTTGCAATTGTTCGAGTAATGATAATTGCAGGGCCCATAGGAAGAACAGCAATTATGCTGTTCAGATATCCCTGGGTAACAAAAATATCATTATTATTATAAATAATTTCTTATGTTTTATAGGGAGCATTATTTCAATATTGTGTTATGACGTGCTTTGATCAAGCCCGTGAAAACATTTGACCCACACTCCTGTAATTCTTTTCAAATTCAGTAAATAGCAATCATATCCCCACCCTTACTCGGCGCTCGAAAGGCTGCATCAGTGACGCAGTCCCACGTCTATTTCTCTATAGTTCTCGATTAGAAGAAAACCAGAAAGACTTCGAGAACAAAAATCAGCAATGTTTTCTTTGTCTTGAATATTCACAAATTTAATTTATAAAGTTGTAAAACCTGGCTCACACAGCACGCTATTTCACTATGCGACTAAACGTAGCTGCATGCATTGCTTAATTATTGAAAGGAATTCATGAGGCAGTTGGTAGCAAACATAGGCCTGAACAAAATAGAGAAGCTAGCGATTGGTTTGTCAGGCATTATGCAGACAAGCATATAAGGGAAAAAATCAAATCTCAGCTCTACATCCATTTATTATTACTTTTGAATAATAATATTAAAGATGATAATGATAATAATGGGTTCTTGTAGAGCACTCAGTGATTTGTGTCAGGTTCAACTCATCTCTGCGAATTCATCATAATTTTATAATCCTACCATCAGGCAATAACCGCTACAAGAACTTCAAACTTCTGTTCAACAATATCGCACTCGTCGATGTTAACGTACGTTCATCACACGCTGCGTCATCTCTCATTGAGTGCAGTCAATGGTGCCTCCGTGATGCACACTGTTCATGTTTTACTTTCATTGCATGTGAGAGGTTGTGATTACTCGGTGAGGAATGTCCAGCAAAGTCTACAGACATCTACATAAGACGTCCTGGAGCTAAACTCTATGCAACAGCTCATGAGGATCGGGATTGTTTCTAGACAGAATACAACTACGTCTCTATGTACCATAAGAAGGACACTCATCGTAACGTTAATTATAATTCATGCAAATGTGACTGTCAAAGCCATCTCAATAACATTCTGTACATATTTCTGCACTTTGATCTTACGAGGCCCGTCGCTAATTAGTTGGGAGAAAATAGAGACAGTTGCTTTGCAATAAGCTACAGGCGCAGAAAATCATAAATCGCTTAAATCATGGAAAATCAATGTGTAGTTCTTCTTAACAGTTTGAATTCACTAATTTATGTGTTTCATCTCGAAAAATTGTATGAATATTAGAGGACATAGGTAATATTTCAATTGAATGTTTGATATTTCTAATCCTGCTTTTCCCCATTTTTCTCTTAGTTTTCCAGAAGTATAATGCACGGCTCTTATGAAGATCATGTCCTTCTCGTTGCTAAATATGGTCATACGCGTGTGCGAAAGCTTGTGAAGTAATAATAAATTTTATATCACACATGAACATGTTCTCAGGTTTGCTGCTCCCCTCGCAGTGTTCTGAATCAAAGACATATTCTGCAAGAGCACACCAGCCAAACAAAACCGAGGGTATCTGCCCCTTTGTCAATGATTGAACATGCTCTCACAATCATTTTTGTCAAAACATCTGTTTCCATTAAGCTGCACATGATCAGAAGGCAGTGACAATTATTGTTCTTATGTAAATTAAACTTCGCGGCGGAACGAGTACTTCAAAGGGCCCATGACAGTCGGTATTCCATGCATAACGGTATACTACAGTAAAAACGTCGGGAGCAAATTTGACGAGGTATAGCCCAAATTTGCTTAACTTCACGTGGTCTGAAGTGAATTTGAACAAAATTGCAACTCTTGAAATATCTGGCTGGCTGTGTACAACAGGAAGACTTCTAATAAATGAGTACACTCAATGAGGACATTTTGACTCTTCATAAGTTTGAATGATATTTTAATGTCTTGATTAAATGCCCGGTGTTGTCACACTGTATTGACTTCAAGTACGCATGATCATTCGAAATTTTGCGTAAAAGGGGTCTTTTTTTTAAGCATGTTTCATGTTCGCGATTTTGAAAAAAAGGGTTGTTTTCATGAGCTTGTAATCGAAATTGAAAAGAGATAGTTTTTCTTTTCTGGTCCTTGTTTGCAATTTTCTGTTTTTGACTCGGACGTGAATTGAATTTGAAAGGGGTGGTTTAGAAAAAAGTGTATTTGGAAAGGAAAAAAAATAGAAGTGTTTTTAAAGGCCAGTTTGTACCCGTTTTGTGCCAAATAGGGGTAAAATTGGCTGAAAATGTGCTTAAAACACCGCGAAATAGGGGTCAAATTCTGGGTTGCCGAACGATCATGGTTACAGAGTGACAACACCGGGATTAAATGTAGATGCTTTGCACTGTGAAAGAAAAACGCCGTGCGAGGGCAGAAGACGGCGTTACGCCATCCTCTGCGTATGAATATGTCTTATGCGGCGTTACGGCGTTAAAGTACGTCGTTACGATGATAAAAACATGCGCAAAATGACAAAAGATATATCATAATTTGCAATCTTGGTATCATCGAGTCAACATGAATACATTTGATTTGTCCAAGCGTTACAGTTGTTCACTTTGCGATAAGACGTACAGTCGCAAGTTCGATGTGAAGAGGCATGAACAAAATGGGCATCATAAAATGAAAGAGAATAAATACGGAAATGAGGATTCCAGCACTGATGATGAAGCTAGTGAAGAAAATTATCAATCTGAACCGCCGTTTAAAAAGCAAAGGGTTGAAGAATCTAGCAACGACGATGATGATGCTGAAACCAGTGATCCAGAAAATGAAGGAGAGGATGATTTGTCAAATTCTGAGGTACCTGGTACGGAAGACCCTGAAGACAATCCAGCTTATCAGGAATGGCTTGAACAAGCCATGGAAGACACCAAGGAGTTGAGGAATGAAAAATACCAAAAATATATCTCCCAGGGTATAGACGAAGACGAGGCTAAAGAAAAGGCTCATGTGAAAGTTCTATGGACCGTCAAACGGAACTTTTTTGATCTTTACTCTCAGTTCTTACAGGAGAGCTTGCATCTTGAAGAAGATGACACCAACATTGAAATTATGACTGATCTGACAGAGAAAGTAAAAAATGGCATGGAATTTCCAAAAGCCGTGCGGAGAGTTTTAGTCAAACATGGTACAAAGTTTGAGGGTTTATTCCAGTATCAGGAAGAGGATGAAGATGATGGTGAAGAAGATACAGAGAGGGGTCAAAAGTAGTGATAACTATTAAAAGCATGACATCTTTTATAGCCAAGTAATATACATGTGTATGTAGTATACCGGGCATGTCGGCTCAATTGAGATAGCATCCACCTCATGAACGGGAGGTCGCGGGTTCAATCCCTGGCCGAGTCATACCAAAGACTTAAAGAATGGGACCTTCTGCCTTCTAGCCAGGCACTCGACATACAAGAATGGAGAGCGGTAATAATAACATATTATGTTATGCAGGGCCCGCTGGGAGAGCAGTTGAAAAAACTGAAGCCGCTACCCTTGGTAAATAAGACGCTATTATTGTTATCATTATTAGTAGTAGTAGTAGCATCATCATTAATATCAGTATTAATATTATTATGGGGAAAAATGTAGTCTATTTCATCATGTCATTTGCTTGAGCGTAAGCTCGCTGGGGGGGGGGGGTCTTGTAGAAATCTCTGTTATATGGTGTTATGTTTGAAGTTTAACTTATACCTCACCTGTACATTATGCATTTTTGCACCAAGACTGACATACACTGTACTTGCGATAAAGTTGAAAAGACAACACTACATACCTCACTTCCATTTCTCTATGACGTTGTGTTATTTTGATTGCTGTGTGTCTTCCATACTATTAATTAACATAGATCTACATGTACCTAAGTTTTGATCAAACCAACAATATACCCTTCATTATTTTAATAATACAGTCTCATAAAATACATCTACAAGACCTCATATGACTCGGATCTAAAATAGTTACGGGAAGTCCCAACATGACGTCACAGAGCTAGAAAAAAACAAACAAACAATGCCAAAAAAAAAAAGTCATACGATGTGTGCACGGCAACATATTACAGTCACCACGTCATCACACATTGACCCGAGGCGATATACATGTAAAAAAAAAAAATTGACCATTAAGATAAAAATCCTTAAAATATGCCATCTGCGGCGTTACGGCGTTTATGTACGGTATTATACAGTGTTACGGCGTGAAACTGCAATATTATGTCGTTAGACTGTGGTGCCCATATTGGTCTAAGGGGATGTGACTGGTAACTGCTCAATGATATTGGCCTAGAGACAAAGTCCGTGGCGCTTAAACACGGAGCAAAATGGGTTGGCAATGTATAGAGTGCTAGTGAAGTTGTGAAAGTGTAATGAAGTCCAATGATGAGTATGACACTGTTGCGAGAGAGTCCAAATAAAGTGGCATTGTGAAAATGTGATAAAGTCCAGTGGTGAATTATAACAGAGCATTGTGAGAGAGTCTAAATAAAGTGGCGATGTGAATGGGTCAAAGTAAAAGACAAACTCCAATCGGTAAATGACTTGAAGAGTGTTCTACAGAGTCAAGATACGATCAAAAAGACGCACCATGATTTCAATCACAGGTAGCAAAAACAAACACAACAACAACACATACTGACACACAAACATACAAAAATACAAATCTTGATACCCAATACAATATGTTTTTCTGCCATTGCCATGATTTACCTCCATCCAATAGCTGCGAGTGCAACAAGGTGATGTCACTTCCCCTATAGAAATCATCCCATTCCCGTTGGTCAACTGTATAAATGCGCATTGGCAACACAGGCATGCATGCTCAGGTTGCTCCTCCCTCTCGCTCCTGAAAAATGTATCATATGTTGGCAGTCCCTCAGGAAAGGCCCACCATCAGTGGTGGGCCCAATGTGTCACCTCCCACCCCCATCTATCATCCTCCGGATGGACACACCCTCATTAACAACTTCCAAGACCGGAAGGATAACTCATCAACTCATTTCCGCTTCCGTATTGTTTACCGGAAGTAACCAATTAACACCTTCCAAGGGGGCCTACTATGCTGCTCATGATAAATAGCACAATAATAATTCCTGTATACTTTTACCATTCGGTCTATTGATGTGAAATAAATATACTTGATTGAAACATATTCAATGATTATCATTTGTGTTTTCTAACTTTATGTTTCCATGGTTTCAAGGCAAACTCCTTTTTATTGTATCCATATATTTAATATAGTCCGGTTACTCCAGTACATCCTTCTTTCTAAAAGTAGCTTGGACCGGTATTGTATTCTTCTTCTTTTTTTCATGAAAAATGCGATATGGTAAAGAATATAAATAAAGTTGATTCGGTGAACGGTATGGATACAATGAAACTATGTGCATTGTGAAGAGGTACATAAGAAGATATATATACTGAGCAGTGATAGAAGGAAAGAAATACCGAAAAGTACAGAATAATTATGGTATACTATAGCATAAATTGACATGCAAACGTTCGGCTCAGTTTCATTTAATTTACTTGTTTTGCTACCATGGCTACATGATTGTTTCATTTGATGAAGGGTACTCCTAATACATCGTATGCATACAAAATTATATACGCCTTTGATAAAGCTGAAACAGCTAAGTTAAATATAGCCGAATTCATACACAGTAGAAACAAAAACAACGATAACAGCTCAGGCCTTTTCATATTTCTCGTCATCATCACCCTTGTCATGCTTACAGAGAAGGCTACATCCCATAAACACTGAATGATGAATAGGAACTCATATTATCACACTTCACACTAATTGAAGAATATAATTACAATTATTTCGCGTTGCTATGACTTTCAGAATGTTCATTCAAATTGTGTATAAAAATTGATACCTACTCGCATTAGCTAAGAGTCTTTCAATTACTGCATCGCATTTACGTGATGTGTATGGTTTATAATTGATATCGTAATGGCCAGTATGGGTTAAAGTTATAAAAGTAAAATAGTTTGAGTGGTTTAATCAATCTTAAACAAAGAGCACTGACGGAATTGCTTTTACAATAACTATGAGTGAGCGCATTACAGTCAATTATATGAATTGCACAGGTCCTGGGGAGCGTTTCATGAAGAGTATTGTCGGTGATTTTCACCGACTAATTTGCTGTCAGCCAGTCAGATGCAAGGATTTTCAGTAGCTTGTAACATTTGTCGGTGATTTTCACCGACAAAACTCTTTATGAATCGCTCCCCTGATATGAGGTTGTGAATTCCCTTCAAAGCGAATCTCTGAGGCTTTTGAAGGCATATTGGGGTCGTCGAGTTGCAAAATCGACAGCTACAGTACGTTGCGGTATGTACTTGAAACTTTTTCTGTTCCTTGGAGTGTCTTTAATGCCAACCTTAATTTTTCACTCCAGAATTAGTGTTTAGTTCAAAACATGGTTGTGTCCGGAGTGCTTTGTTTTGCAGAAATACAGTTTTAAGACTTGATTGATTAATTGATTGATTGATTGATTGATTGATTGATTGATTGATTGATTGATTGATTGATAAGGTTACAAAACTCATGGGGGGAAGATGCATTTCTAAGCTCGGTTTTACGCGCGGAGTCAAGAGCTATAAACGGGTTACTGTGAAACAGCGTTACCAAACTGTGTTTCGTACCCTATATGTTTCAAAACGTGGATTCTTGCTTTGCAAGTGAGCTAAAAGCACACCCTAAAACTTAGCCTTAATTAGGAAGGTAGATGTATTTTTTACTTGTCATCCCTCATATTGTGTACCTACCCCTAAGGTCTAGAGTATGCTTCGGAAAAACGTTCCAAATTTCTGTGCACTGGTTTTCAATACGATTTTAGATTCCATGTTGTCGATTGATTGATTTTGTTTGGTATAAATCATGGGTATACAGAAAAACGGGCCACAGGGAATATTCCCCCCCCCCTCTCTCTCTCTCTCTCTCTCTCTTCAAATTGTCATTAATTTTTTGTTTGTATTGTACAACGAAGATGAATATGGGAATCGGATAAGACCCCCTTTTTGTACTTTTGACTACTGTCAATGATTTCTTCATTGTTTTATATGCAGATGGAGGTATCTTTCTTCATTATCCTCGTTGCATTAAATCAACACATTACAGTTACTACTTCCCAAGGTATTAAGCAGCCTCCTTTCTCATTTTCACCTCATATGATTTGTTCTCCCATCCGTGTTCATGTATATTTGTCATGTTAATCGTGTTTGTTCTGTCCTTTCATTTATTTGTGGTTATTTCATTTTCTTTAATATCCTATAATCTGCTATTTTTTCTCGTTGTTCTTAAAGTGAAAAGGCTTTGAATATTTCATTTCCTTTGTCCGAATCTACTATTTTTATCTCGTTATTCATAAAGCATAAAGGTTTTTTTAAAACATTATTTGTTATGTACTCGGAAGGAGTAAAAAGAATATTCTATTTTTTTTGTTCAAAAATGTTTAACACGATCTCTCTATCCCCCCCCCCCCTCTCTCTCATTCTCTTCGAGCCCCTAAAGCTGCCTCCTTTGTTTTATCTCTTCCTATCTTATCTTCTCTGTTGACTTGTCTGAATGTCTATCTTTTTGTCTTCCAGCTTGCTGTCCTGGTCAAATCGAGCATGGCGGGTCCTGTTATTATTTCTCACAAAGTAAATATAACTTCGATTCATCGAAATCATCCTGTGAGGCCCTTGAAATGCATCTTGTCTACATCGGATCTGAGGAAGAACAAAACTTCTTGGAGAATGGCCTATCAGAAATCAATGAGAAGCACTGGATAGGTCTGTCCAATTTGACTTGGCTCGACGGCTCACCTCTAACCTATAACAACTTCGCAGAGAGCCACTTGGTTTTCAATGATGAAGGAATATGTTTCCGAATTTATGTTGGCACTACGACTTTCTGGTATGACTTGGACTGTTCCAGCACTTTCCTTTACATTTGTGAAAAGGAAAGGGGAAGTAGTGCCGGTGAGTATTGAAACTGGTGTAAAAATCCATTAAGGGGAGAGGCTGCCAATTAAAAAGCTATTCCATGGTTTTTATTTCACTTTTTCAGAATATACAGAGACAAATAAATTTCGAAAGTATTTGCAATATGTGTCTTCTTCTATGAATATGAAAAGGAAACGCAGCGTCAAATATTGTTAAATATTATGTTTCCCTTGATTCAGAATCTCATTCAATTGTATGCACGATATCATCATCTGATCATAGGCCTTTTATGGGCTATTGTCAGACATAATTTCCCCCTCATTGTTTTTGACACTTTCTCTTCGTTAAAAGGCACATTACCTCATCAAATATTCTCGCAAAAAAAGATGTGAAGGTAACAAACAAACAAACCTTGATGCTCATATTGTGAGACGACGGCGGTCTGAATGGTAATATCAAAAAATTTCGGAAGCTGCAACCTCTCCTCCCCTAATACGCCTACAAGCATGACAAGTAAATGCATATGCATTAGAAGTTTGGAACATGCATACGTAAAAATAAATACATTATTTTTATTTTGTTTAACTATATGTTATTATTATTATTTTTTTAATGTTATTGTTATTATTATTGTTATCATCATTATTGTTATTATTTTCATAATTGTTATCATTATCATTATCGTCATTTGCATTATTATCATTGTAGCCGGATGTGAGAGAATTGATATGGTTTCGCTCTATCAAGTCTCTATAAAGTCTCTCTCTCTCTCTCTCTCTCTCTCTCTCTCTCTCTCTCTCTCTCTCAACACACACACACCCTCCCCCCCCCCACACACACACAGCTTGTAATTCCGATCAAATTGAGTACGCCAGTTCCTGCTATTACTTTTCTCTAATTGAATCCGACTTCTACTCGTCTAAATCATCTTGTGAGGACCGCGGAATGCATCTTGTCTACATAGGATCCCAGGGCGAACAAGACTTCCTAGTCAACAATCGACCTCATACATACAAGGGTTACTGGATAGGATTATCCAGTGTTACATGGCTAGACGGTTCAAGCCTGATATACGCCAATTTCGCATATGATTCAAAGCCTTTTGACGAAGAAGGGAGTTGTTTCGTTATGGAACCATCAAAGTCGTTCAAATGGTTGGATGATAATTGTACTGATAGCAACACGCACCTCTTTATCTGTGAGAAAGAAGGAGGTGAGTACTGCATGGTCCATGACAGTACTGACAATAGCATACCTGCCAACTGTCGATATCAAATAGAGACAGTCCCTATTTGGGGGATAAGGAAAGAGCAATTTTCACCTGGTACGACCCTGTGTCCCTATTCTTGTAAAAAAAAAAAACTGTCTATATCAATGTATAGAAAATTCAGGAATGTCCCTATTTTTGACAGTTTCTTAATCATTTCTCCCTGTTTCTTGACTTGCAGGTTTGGCAAGCCCGCAATAGCAGTTTATTTTCTTTCAGTTTTCATACATGTACAGGAAGGTGCATTCACTTTCTTTCCTGCAACCATGCACACTTTGGGCATCTTAGTCTTAGCGTTTCGAAGAAATCTCTTTTCCTATGTTTCAGATGATTATGATGACATTTTTGGACGGTTGAATTTTGTAAAGTGAGAAAAAAAAAAGGAAAAACGGCCTGTCGCTTATGTTCGTCTTTAATATTTAGATTTGTCAGTTTGTCTTTTCATTATAATCATTTCTCTGTTCATTTCAACCCGTACTGGAATCAATCTACAGACATGCTCTGTACAACATACAACACCGGGGGCTACTACGTCTACCGTTGGTTCAACGCCTAATCAGGTGACTTCATCTCGAACATCTAGTTCTACCACTCAGACTAATAACATTGTTACAACAAGTGGCTCCATGCAACCTTCTACAGCAATAGGCGATGTGATTAGTGAGACAACAAACAACCCAACGTCAACAAGACTAACGTCAGAGGCAACTCCAACATCCACAACCGTTGGCTCAACGCCAAATCAAATGACTTCATCTGGAACATCCAGTTCCACAACTCAGACTGATAGTATTGTTACAACTAGTGGCTCTAGGCAACATTCTCCAACAGTCGGTGGTGTGGTAAGTGAGACAACAAACAACACAACGTCAACAAGACCAACATCAGAGGCAACTTCAACATCCACAACCGTTGGCTCAACGCCAAATCAAATGACTTCATCTGGGACATCCAGTTTCACAACTCTTACTGATAGTATTGTTACAACTAGTGGCTCTACGCAACATTCTCCAACAGTCGGTGGTGTGGTAAGTGAGACAACAAACAACCCAACGTCAACAAGACCAACATCAGAGGCAACTTCAGCATCCACAACCGTTGGCTCAACGCCAAATCAAATGACTTCATCTGGAACATCCAGTTCCACAACTCAGACTGATAGTACTGTTGCAACTAGTGTCTCTACGCAACATTCTCCAATAGTCGGTGGTGTGGTTAGTGAGACAACAAACAACCCAACGTTAACAAGACCACCATCAGAGGCAATTTCAACATCCACAACTGGATTAACTGCTTATGAGCAGGCAACCGATATAACTCCACCAACCAAACACTCAACACAGACAATGTCTAAGACTAAAGGCTCCTCTCCCTTGGACAGAGGTGAATAGACAGGGTTGATTTGGATGGCAGGCCCGCCTTTAATACCCCCTCCCCTCCATTCTTTTTCCTAACACAAAATGTGCCTTCCGCAGTTTAAAAGTTTGCAAATTATTATATGAATTGTAAATGTAGAAAACTGCTTGCAAATAAATTCTAAGCTTCTTAAAGGGGGAATGTGCATGATGGAAGAATAAGACGCAAAGAAAAGTCCCGAATCCTTCAGTCATAGGATACCCGTATGACACCGGTAATATAGCTTCATGAAATTCGTGAAATATATGAAAGCCCTGCCTCATTTTGATAAACAGGAGTATTTCATTGGACTCTCACTTTTTCATTATAAGTTTAATTTCTTCTTCTTTTTCTTTTTACCAATGCCTGTATGTTTCAATATAAACAGAAATTCAGACAAGCTCTGTAAAGCACACCGCACAAGAGGCTACCACGTCTCCAGAAGGTTCAGGCCGAACCACACCCATTCAGAAGACTTCATCCAGTTCCACAACTCAGACTGAAAATATTGCTACCACGAGTGGCTCCACGCAACATTCTACAATAGCCGATGGTTTGGTTAGTGAGACAACAAGCAACCCAACATCAGTAAGGGCAACATCTCATGCAACTTCAACATCCAACACTGGGCAAGGGTCCACTGCTTCTGATCAGACAACATATAAAACTTCAGCAACACCGACCAAACACACAACACAAACGATGTCTACGACTACATGCTCCTCTACGAGGGACAGAGGTAATAATGGGTTGGTTTGGGTGGCAGTTCCTCCCATCCTATTTTTCTCACAAATATGGCTTACGCAAATAATGAGTTCTGCACAAATGCGTATGCCTCTTGCACAGGTGGTGTCATTTCGACTGCCTTATAACCTAAGCCAATTAAGCCGGTGAAGACCATGGGCTCCATGCTCAAGTAATTCAACTCAATTCATGCGCTGTGCGTTATTGCATCATTCTGCTACCCTCACATGAAGCGTCAAAGAGTCACTGACGCATGCAGTCGTACGTCAGGAAACGACGCATCGTGTGCAACAGGCATTGACCTTGCCCATTTTCATACTACCGAAGGGTGATCATTTGGAGGAAAATGCAGAGAGATTTCAACGAAAATCTTATCGCTGTTTTTAATAGTTCATTTTTTTTCTTTGTCTTGAATATTCATATCGATGGGTTGATCTGTATGGTTCCATCTGTAGATATATGTATGTTGCATATTTTGGCAAGTTTAGTTACAGTTCACTCGAGGCATCATTTCGATAGGTTCATCACCTGCGCTATTCGAGTCTGTGAAAGCAATGAATCTATTAAACTAAAAAAGATTAAATCTCAGCTTTACATTTCATAACTCTTCGATAACTCTGCTTCCAGCTGAGCTAATTTTTTGCTATTTTTTTCCTAACATTGTAACAGGCAACCGCCACTTCAAGAACTTCAAGCTTCTGCTGAGCAATGTCGGTCTCGTTGATGCCTACGTTCGTTCATCACACAAGGTGTTGTCTCTCACTGAATGTAGTAATTTGTGTCTGAAAGATGCACACTGCTCATGTTTTACTTTCATAGCATGCGAGAGGTTGTGCTTACTCGGTGAGGAATGTCCGGCAATGCCTACCAACATCTACGAAAGACGTCCGAGGGCTACAATCTATTCGAAAGCTCATGAAGATCGAATGTTTCCGGAAGGAACACTATGAACAGGACGTCCCTACACCACAGTCAAAAAAAAAAAAAAAAAAAAAAAAGGTGGGGCTAATTTGGCTGACAAGTTGGTCTAAATTTTTCAACTGAAAAGAGAAGAAGATCCAACCTAACAGAAAACAAACAAAGGCCTATACTGATTTCTGTCAGATTTACTTACGTTCTAAGAAACGATCTTCAGATAATCCTAGTCCTTGAAGATAGACCCAACAGTCAGGTTGAACCTGGCTATGAGGGCAATTTAATTTATAAAGGCCATTACCGTAAGGAAATGAGCCACAGTGGAATTGCAACGTGAATACATTCTTCTATTATAGACTCTGACATGTCAGAAAATTCTTTCTTCTGTTGTATATTATCATTCCCAAATTTAGACTCTCAGCGGCTGAAAAACGTTTTGCACTGGCAGCATCAAAGACGTCGAACAACATCACACTTTCCATAAATATTACTGATTTTGTCACTTTTTATCCCTCAAAACGTTTTCGCCAGTAATATATCGTCGGTGGGGTGATAAACCTTGTATCTCAAATTGTGAAAATTACTTTTTTGTATCAATCTTCAGATAATCAGTCGTGTGATGTCCTGTCCAAATCCCAGCTCTCTCTCTCTTAAACTCCAAATAAAGCCATCATGGCATGTCCAATGGAAGGCAATCCCATTGTTTATAGTGGTATGGCGGCCGTGTTTTTTCACTCTTGAAAATTTGACTTTTTTTGAGATACAAGGTTTTGTCGCCCTAGCAACGATATGTGATCTAGTTCGTTCTTGTAAGACTGTAAATTTTCGTTCTCTTTTCATATGTTTGTATATTCTACGCACTATATAGGGTAGGCCTATTTATTGTTTTTAGACCTCCTAAGTATTCTATATTACTATATATTATGACCAGGTAGGCATTTGGAATGAATACAGTAGCGAAAAACTATCAGTGTATTTATATATCACCAAATTGGTAATCCTTAACTATAATTTATTTACAGTGAATTAACTATATTTAGTGAATTTTGTGTATATTCTTTAACTTTATGTCCTAACGTAAAATTTCTTCGAATGTGCTGTATTGTATTTCCATATAGTCTGGTCAATCGTTCCAAAAAAGTATCCTGGGGTGTTTCATAAAGCTGTTCGTAAGTTACGAACGACTTTACGAACGACTGGAACATGTTCTTGGGTGGTAATCAGATTCTCATTCATTTACATGTAGCACAAGAATGTATCACCAGTCGTGCTTAAAGTCGTTCGTAACTTACGAACAGCTTTATGAAACACCCCCTGAACTGGTTTTGTATTCTAGAATGAAAATGATATCAAAAAGAGATGAGAAAGGTTCAGCAATGATGTAATGAAGCTAGCTGTGTGTCAATGGAAAAGGTATATGTTGAGTGAATTAGCAGAAAAGGAATGATAAAGAATACCGAAAAGTGTATTAGCCCGGTGTTGTCACTCTGTATTCAAAGGTGTAATTCTCTAGCTTGGCTATCTGTACAGGAAGTTAATTTTCTTGCTGTATTTTTATGTCGAAATGTAATTTCAGTAAATGATTTCAAATAATTTCGAATGATCCCGC
>CM057165.1:26402432-26552397 GCA_029962745.1 Echinometra lucunter | reverse complement strand
GGGAAAGAACATCTTTTTGACAATATCTGACGCTGCGTTTCCTTTCCATATTCACAGAAATAGACACATATTGCGAATACTTTCGATATATACCTTGTCTTTGTATATTTTATTTAAGTGAGGGAAAAATCATGCAAACAAAAACTGGCAGTCCCTCCCCTAAAAAGTTGATTATAATCAGGTACGTGATCATAGTGAATTTCTTATTTCTATACTAGGTTCAATTACTCACCGGCACTGCTTTCCTTTTCTTTTTCACAAATGTAACCGAATGAGTTGGAACAGCCTTTGTCATACCAGTAGGTGTTTTGTTTCATTCGCAAGCAAATTCCTTCATCATTGAAAACCCAGTGGCTCTCTGCGAAGTTATTATAGGTTAGGGTTGAGTCGTCAAGCCAGGTCAGTCTGGACAGACCAATCCAGTGCTTCTCATTAGTTCTCGATAGACTATTCTGCAAGAAGTTCTGTTCTTCCTGAGATCCTATGTAGACAAGATGCATTCCTCGGTCCTCGCAGTCTGATTTGGACGTATCGAAGTTAGATTTACTTTGTGAGAAATAATAACAGGACCCGTCATACTCCTTTTGATCAGGACAGCAAGCTGGAAGACAAAGAGAGACAATCGTACAAGTCAACGGACAAGGTGAGAGGAAGGAGAGGGAGATAGAGAGAATGTAGGACAGAGAGAGAGAGAGAGAGAGAGAGAGAGAGAGGGGGGAACCATCGGATAAGTCAAGGGACAGGGTGAGATAGGAAGAGCTGAAACAATTGGAGGAAAGGAAGGAGAGAGAGAGAGAGAGAGAATGTAGGGCAGAGAGAGGGGGGGGGGGAGACCAACAGACAAGTCAAGGGACAAGGTGAGATAGGAAGAGCTGAAACAATGGAATGAAAGGAATGAGAGAGAGAGAGAGAGAGAGGGGGGGCCAACAGACAAGTCAAGAGACAAGGTGAGATGGGGAGAGCTGAAACAATTGGAGGAAAGGAAGGAGAGAGAGAGAGAGAATGTAGGGCAGAGAGAGAGGGGGGGGGGGAGGGGGACCAACAGACAAGTCCAGGGACAAGGTGAGATAGGAAGAGCTGAAACAATGGAATGAAAGGAATGAGAGAGAGAGAGAGAGAGAGAGAATGTAGGTATTACCATGATTACAATATAACAAACGTTATGGGTGGTGTTCGTTATTTCGAAGGTTCGATAGTCCGAAAATAAAAAAGGTTCCTTATTCCGAAGGTTCGTTAATCCGAAAATTTACTAAGGTTCGTTATTTCGAAGGATCGTTAATCCGAAAATTTAACGAACCTTATTTCGTTTTCGGACTATTAAACGAACCCTCAGATGTAGACTATAACCAACGTTATATAGACATATATGAAAAATAAATATATGAGTCGAAAACAAGGAAGCAAGTGCTTACTTTGACCAGCAGTCACTGAGATGTGTTGATTTGATAAAAGCAGGATAATTAAACACGACACCTCCATCTGCAGATAAAACACATGATAAATCATTGTGGAAGAAGAAAAAGGTTAATTGCAGTCATTTTAATGGTTTTTATCCAACTCACAATCTATAAATCTACGTTGTTGAAATACAGGGGAGGGGGGGGGGTACTGATATTTTAAAGGAGAAACGAATGTGCCTTCCATGACTCCTTTTTCTGTATATTATACGGAACAAAATAAGTTAATCGACTACAAGGAAATACCTTTAAAATGAGTGCATGGAAATCTGCGATGTATTCCAGACGCAATTTTAGAACTTATAGTGCTATATTCACAATATATGGATGACAAGTAAACATATACATTTTATATTTGTAATCAAAGCTATAAACGTTTTGGGGTGCACTTATAGCTCACTTGCGAAGCCAGAATTCTCATTTTGAAAGACAGTTACGAACAGGGTGACCCGATTTTAGATTCTGAAATACTGGACTTTGTTGGGCCAATAGTGGCACAATAGTGAAATCACGAGCGAGCGCAGAGAGCGAATACAATTTATAAGATTCTGCTTCATTTGCACCTCTAAAAGTTGGCACCAACTAGCATTCATGCAGCTGAATCCCTTGCAATATGGGAAGAGATGATTATAGATTAGAGGAAATTTAGATCATGTAGGTTGTTGTATTGATTTTTATTTCTGCATCTCTTCTAACGGATGAGGAGGTGCCTGGTGTAGATTTTTGTATTGATTCTAAATTATGTATTCTTTTCAAACGAATGAGCTGGTTTTCGTTGGTTGATTGACTGAATGAATTTTTAAGAATGAAAAAAACCTAGTCACATCGGATTCGTACCCAGTAAAGCTTATGCTTTTTGTAATTTACGCTTTAGTATGAGGGTTTGGTAAAGTTATTAAGTGAGATTTTCAACATATTTCTCTAAGATTGGTTGATAAATAGAAATACATTGGCCTACACTCAGGCACACCTCCAAGCTGCAGATCCGACTTTTCACGGAGTTAGGCCTACATTGAAAGGAGAGGTGTAACATTCCTAGCTCAGCTGATCACCTTACTCTTTCCTTTGTCAGTTACTGGGTGGCCTCCTATTTATAAACCTTATAAAAGAAGTAATGAAGTGATGTTGGACTTCAAGCGTTTTGAGATTTATTTCGTCCCAAACTTTTCTTATAAAAATCAAGAGTCCGCTATCAAATTTGTTGATTTTTCCCCTCATAATTGGTGATGAAGATAACAAGCCTTTTATTGGAGATTGGGATTTTAATTGAAATCTCATCCCAGCTCGTGGGTCATTGTTTAATAAATATTTGTACTTTGTTTACTTCTTCTAGTAAAGTACAGTCAAGGAGTTTTAAGAACTGGAGTCCCAACTGGCTACAAATTATTTCAAGCAGCTGTCCCTTTCTGAGGTTGCACAATATAATCTACAGGTTTGCTGTTGCCTTTGATGTCTAGGTTCGATGCTGCCAACATCATGGAAAGCTTGAGTAATGGTTTTTGTCACAAATAGAATATCGTTAATATTTCACTTTTTATTTGAATTAACAGAGAGAATATTGAACAGATAATAAAATATGAATACAAAAGCCTTTCTGTGTCCAGAAATTCGCGTATGTCGCATGATAGCAGTTTTAATCTGTGAAAAAGAGTAAAAAATTACAATCCCAAAACCAGCAATGCATACTTTTCCGTTTACTTCCTACGAACGAAAATAAAAAGTGAATTTGTTGAAGTACAGTTATTTATGATATTATATGTCAGATTAGCGCCCACACATGCGCAGTCGAGTAATTTTGATTCATATTTCAGGAAATTTTGCACCAATTCCTTTCGCTTGCCTCATGTAAACGTAAGCATTATATACTGCTCAAATTATCAGACGAGTGGTAGCGAAAAGTAATTATCATTACAAAAGCATATTTTCCTTTGGAAATGGCCCGTAAGTTTGCAGCTAGGCAGAAAACTTTTGTCTACTTATCTGCAAGGAAGATCGAGTTAAGCACATGCCTGACATATTTTTTTTTCTGGCGGCATCGAACGTCACTTCAAAGGGAATGAGTTAGATGTGACTCCAGCTCTCGAATCTCTTTGGTACAATTTAGCATGGGGTGTGGTGTTTGCCCGGTAATGAACGTTCTATTTTAAAAGCTTATAGTGAGCGAGCAAAAATTATATAAAAAACCCCTTCTGCTTCCACATCCTTTATTTTTGCATATAGTGTATTATTGATCGATTTCTGAATAAATATTCCATTATGTCAACAATAGGTTTTAAATACGAGACAAAACGGCGTCCCGGGAAAAGTCGTACGGGACGCGGGATAAATGATTGAAATACGGGACTGTCCCGTAAAATAGGGAACGTCTGGTCATCCTGTTTACGAAACACAGTTTGAAAACGCTGTTTCATGTTTACCTGTTGATAACTTTTGACTCCGCTCAAAACTGTGAATCTTCCTGTGAGTTTTCTTACCGTGTCCTAACCGCGTTTCCGCGAAACAAAGAGCTCTGGACACCATATTAAGAACTAGGCTATACGCTGATTCCGGACTGACAAGGTTTTCATGAAAGACACACAAAGAAGAAGAAGAAGAAGAAGAAAAATAAGAAGAAGAAGAAGAAGAAGAAGAAGAAGAAGAAGAAGAAGAAGAAGAAGAAGAAGAAGAAGAAGAAGAAGAAAAAGAAGAAGAAGAAGAAGAAGAAGAAGAAGAAGAAGAAGAAAATAAATAAAAAAAGGTTTCACATACATACCTCGGCCTAACATACATATGGTTCTTGCAACTCGACGACTGCCCAATGTACAGTTAACAAGTCAAACCTCTCATTTGGGCGAGATTCGTTTCAAATGGAGTTACAACCTCGTTTTCCATTATCATAAACCCTGAATTTAACGTGTGTGCTTTAATGCATTTGAAAGACTCTTTGTTGTCTAATCCGGGTGGATATCAACATCCAATTGCATAAAACACTTGAAATGTCATGGCAAAGTCCGATAAAACTGTAATCATATTCTTCAATCAACGTGAAAGGTTAAATGAGTTCGTATCAATCATTAATGTAAATGGGATGTAGGCTTTCCTGTTGAGATAATGATGACGAGAACAGTAAAATGACATTGAGTTGTTGGCCTTACTGAGTATGAATTTGGCTGTATCTTAAATTAAGTAATATGTTTTTGCTTTATTAAAGAAGTACAGTGTGTCTAGTTTCATAATAAAAGAAGTACCCTTCATCCATTGTAAGACCACTTGACAAAAGCAAATTAACTAAGAACTGAGCTGTACATGTGCACATCAATTTGTTGAAATTTAATGAAAAGCAAAATACAGCATGTTGGTGAAAATTCTGTACTTTTTGACATTTTCTTCATTCTTTTACTCTCTTTCTTTCCCATCTTTCCCTCTCCCTCTCTCTGTCTCTCTCTCCGTCTCTCTCTCTCTAACTTTATCATTCCCTCTACCTTTCTCCATTTTCATGTTTCCACCACTAGGGTTGTACAGGGGTTTTTTTTCATAATTTTATCAGGAAGAGAGCGCATTTCTCCTTGATTCGTTGTCACGTGGTCCTCTTGTATCATGTAGTCATTTACGTTACATGTCTTAATGATTATCCTGTAGTTGTAGCAGCAGCAAGAGTACATACTTTGCTTTTTAGTGGATCCCTCCATTTCCACAAAAATCAATAATTTGTAATAATTTATTCTTATTATTTACTGATACGTTAACTAATGAAGGAAAAAATATAATGTATATAATCTTCATTTCATATTGATTGTATAATTTATATCTATGCAATGTCATTGTTTTTTCTTTCTTTTGGAAATGAATAAATATGAATTTTGACATTTTGACATTTTGAAATTTTACTTACCTGAAATCCGTTGTCTTTTAGTCTGATTAGATATAAGAAGAGGCTTTAGCAAAAAAAGAGCCATGAGGAGGGGGAGGGGGGGGGGGCACTTATTAAGTCCGAAAGAGAGACCACTGTAAGAGAGAGAAGAAGGTCAAATAAGGGGAAGTTGTAGAATGGTTATCACCTTATTTCTCCTCTCCCCTTCGCTCTTCCCCTCCCTCTCTTTTCCTTCCCTCTCTCCCTTCCTTTCATCTCTCTCTTTCGCTCTCTCCTACCCTCCTCCTTTCCAGTCCTTCCTTCTCTTCCCCTCCTCTCCCTCCTTCTCTCCCTCTTTCGTTCTCTTTCCCCTCCCCTCTTTCCATCTCCTCTCCCTCTCGGTCACTTTCTCATTTTGTAATATTTCTCTGAATCATTATGCATAATTAGTAGTGTGCTGATGGATATAGGTTGCCATAGACGGATAATATTGAAAGGATAAAGTCCCTATTTAAAGTGGAGAAGGGGGGGGGGGGCGGGGAGACCGCGCCCTTCCGGATGATAGAATAGCATAATAGGAAAGATTTTTAAAAGAAGTCATGACCTTTACTCCCTTCTTTCTTTCTTTCTCTTTCTCTCTCTCTCCAAGTGAGGCGAGCAGTACCAGCGATATTTCCGAAATGATATCAGATTAAATCAAATCGTTTATTGAAACAAGACAGTAGCCATAATGTGTTTCGCCACGTTCGTGTGGAATCATTTTTGCAGGTAAATTTTAACATTTGACCTCACTTGACCTTTGACCTACATACATTGCTTTTGACCCCAAATAACGATGAGGTCCCTGTAAAGCATCATCCAAGTTTGGTTACAGACAGGCAAATGGACGCAAAGTTATTCAAGTTTCATGAGAGTCACGGAGGACGCCAGTCTCACTCCATCCAGTGGCTCGACAATAATATCGTGACATCATACAACTGTCATCATCAGAAGTGTTGAACAATACATGTCGAAATCATGAAAAAAAAATGAATTTAGAAAAAATTGTACATGTCCAGTGATATCCAACAAAGAGAAGTCATATACATGTAATTATGGTGAGAACCTCTAACCTGAACATGCTGGTGCTAGATTCTATACATTCCCCCATTCCTTTACTGCCAATTTACTCTTACCTTATTTTCCAATGATACGTAGCTTCATTAATAATGCGCTTTACAGAAAAATCATATCATATTATCATTATTATTTATTACATGTATTATGTTATATGCATAGCGTTGCTATCTATTGAATTGAACTTTACTCATCTTCTATTTGATATCATTTTTGTTCTTGAAAAACATAGAATACAAAACCAGTTCAGGCTACTTCGGAACAATTTACAAGACTATACGAAGTACAATAAAGCACATTCTGAAACATTTTACTTTAGGACATACAGTTAACAAACTTCACTAAATATGATCAATTCTAGTCAAGTCAGTGGACTGAATTGTCAAATCTACTGTTCATAATATATTTGCTATTTGATATATTGATAGTTTATATTCTACGCCAAATACGTGGTATAATTACAAAGGAACATCTTTTCAGACATGTCAGAGTTCATAAGAGGGAGTAATTCACGTTACAATTCCACTGTGGCTCATTTCCTTAAAGTAATGGCCTTTAAAATCAGTTGCCCTTAAAGACAATAACCTATTTCGTCATGCGAATCGTTTTCATAGAGCGTTAGTAAATCTGAAAATCAATGGGCCTCTGTTTGTTTGTTTTCGTTTGATTGGTTCTTTTTCTCTTTTTAATTGGAAAAATTTGGACTGACTTGTCAGAGAAACTTGCCCCCGCCCATTTCACTGCAGTATAGGGATGTTCTGTTCTTCCAAGAAATATTCCCAATCGTCAATTCAATTCAATTCATTTTCCATCTTTTAAAAAAAAAACACCACAAATATAACATAGTATTAACACATTGTATTGAGATAATAATATAAACATAAAAATGGAGGGATACCCTTAATAAGCAAATTGCTTGTAAGCAGGGTCCCGGTACACAATAAAAACTTAACAATGACATTATGAAACAGCAAAATTATACATAAATTAAGAGAGAGAGAGAGAGAGAGAGAGAGAGAGAGAGAGAAACCCTACTAAAGTTGGTCAGAAACAATCCTGTACATACACACATTCATACACCTACAATCTCACACACACATACACACAGAAACATCATAGGAAGAGAAAACAAAGAGAGAGAGAGAGAGAGAGAGAGAGAGGGAGAAGGAGCAAGGATAATAGAAGAGAGTAGTAAAAATGAGTGATGATAAAGAAATGAATTCAGATGAAATGAAAATGAGATTTGTAGTAGGGAAGAGGAGAGAGAGCATAAGACAGGGAAAAGAAAATAAGAACTAGATCATATTTATATCTACTCAGCATGCATTAATTTGGGAAAAATATAATCTTTTAAGGAGAGTTTGAATTTTGAAAGAGTTGAGCTTTGCTGAATACTTTGATCAAGGCTATTCCACAATTTGATATACTTTACACGGAATGAATTTAAAGCCACGGAAGAGGAAACCTTAGGTTGATGAAATAATTTACACTGACGAGTATTATAATTATGTACAGTTGAGTTAAGGATTAACATATTTTCAAATATTTCCAGCAAGATTCCAGATTTGTATTTATACATAAATATAAGAGAATTTATAGATATCAGTTCGGATATGGGTAGAATATTCATTTTCTTGAATAAAGGCATACTTGGACAGTTATTCATGAGCTGTCGAATAGGTTTTAGCTCCATGACGTTCTTCGTAGATACCTGCAGACATCGCCAGACATTCCTCACCGAGTAAGCACAACCCCTCACATGAGATGAAAGTAAAACATGAGCAGTGTGCATCACGGAGGCACCATTGACTGCACTGAATGAGAGATGACGCAGCGTATGATGAACGAACGTCAGCATCAACGAGTGCGACATTGTTGAACAGAAGTTTGAAGTTCTTGAAACGGCTGTTGCCTATAGGTTATGAAGTTAAGATAAATTCACAGCGATGAATGTAATACACCGTGCTTTCCAATTTTTAATACTGCCCACACAGATTTTCAACTCGAAGAACGCCTATACATGTCAACCAACAGGTGTTATTATCAGATAATGCTGTCCATTAATGTCCATTCCCCTCGACCAGTATAGTCTTTTAAACTAATTCCTTTACATACCTTGTGATTAAACACATGATGTTCCTTGTAATCAAACAAAATTCACAACATATTTGTAACCAATTGCATGATTCTCTTTTACAATCAAAGAGTAAATAGACATTGACTATGACTGAATATCTCAGGCTGATGATGATAATGATGATGATTATATAAGCCGGGCTTTTACAGGTTTATACATGATGTGAATATTCAAGACAAAGAAAAAGTGTATTAAAAAGGGCAATATATATTTTTTTTCTCGAAGTATTTCTGATTTTCCACCACATGACCGTCCTCAAACAGCAGAGAAATAGACTGCGTCAGAGAGTGGTGCAGTATTTGACTCGCCGTGCGAGGATGGGAGAATGATCATTGCTACATGAACAATGGTCAAACTGCATTGACTTTCAGGATTATGAGTCTCATGTTTTCACAGGCTTGATCAAAGCACGTTATAACGCAAATGAAATAATGCTTCGTGTGCAACAGTGAAATTCATGTTTGCAGCTAGACTCTTTTTTTTTTTTTTTTTTTTTTTTTAATATCCGAAAGGCGCATCCTGTGAAGAATAGGGATTGATCGGGGCTGCCACCCAAACCAACCAAGTTTATTTACCTCCATCCCTCGAAGAGGAGCATGTAGTCGTAGACATCATCCGTGTTGTGTGTTTGGTCGTTGTTGCTGGGGTTGTATCGATTCCCTGCCCAGGAGGAGTTGACCCCTGTCCTCTTGTAGGTGTTGCAGTTGCATCTGATGTCGATCTTGTTGACGGTGGGTTGTTTGTTGTCACACTAATCACATCGCCTATTGCTGTAGAAGGTTGCATGGAGCCACTTGTTGTAACAATATTATCAGTCTGAGTGGTAGAACTGGATGTTCGAGATGAAGTCACCTGATTAGGCGTTGAACCAAGGGTAGACGTAGTAGCCTCCGGTGTTGTATGTTGTACAGAGCATGTTTGTAGATTGATTCCTGTACGGGTTGAAATGAACAGAGAAATGATTATAATGAAAAGACAAACTGACAAATCTAAATATTAAAGACGAACATAAGCGACAGGCCGTTTTTCCTTTTTTTCACTTTACAAAATTCAACCGTCCAAAAATGTTATCACAATATTATCTGAAACACAGGAAAAGAGATTTCTTCGAAACGCTAAGACTAAGATGCCCAAAGAGTGCATGGTTGCAAGAAAGAAAGTGAATGCAGCTTTCTATACATGTATGAAAACTGAAAGAAAATAAACTGCTATTGCGGACTTGCCAACCCTGCAAGTCAAGAAACGGGGACAAATGATTAAGAAAATGTCAAAAATAGGAACATTCCTGAATTTTCTAGACATTAATATAGACAGGTTTTTACAAGAATAGGGACACAGGGTCGTACCAGGTGAAAATTGCTCTTTCCTTATCCCCCAAATAGGGACTGTCTCTATTTGATAGGGACAGTTGGCAGGTATGCTATTGTCACTTTGGTCATGGACCACCAGTACTCACCTCCTTCTTTCTCACAGATAAAGAGATGCGTGTTGCTATCAGCACAATTATCATCCGACCATCGGAATGATTTTGATGGTTCGATTACGAAACAACTCCCTTCTTCGTCAAAAGGCTTTGAATCATATGCGAAATTGGCGTATATCAGGCTTGAACCGTCTAGCCATGTAACACTGGATAATCCTATCCAGTATGTATATGAGGTCGATTGTTGACAAGGAAGTCTTGTTCGCCCTGGGATCCTATGTAGACAAGATGCATTCCGCGGTCCTCACAAGATGATTTAGACGAGTAGAAGTCGGACTCACTTTGAGAAAAGAAATAGCAGGAACTGGCGTACTTTATTTGATCAGAACTACAAGCTGCAAGAGAGAGAAAGAAAGAGAGAGAGAGAGAGAGAGAGAGAGAGAGAGAGAGAGAGAGAGACTTTATAGAGGCTTAATAGAGCGAAACCATATCCATATTCCATATTCTCTCACATCCGGCTACAATGATAATAATGCAAATGACGATAAGAATGATTACAATGATAATGATAACAATTATGAAAATAATAACAATAATGATGATAACAATAACAATAACATAAAAATTAAAATAATGATAATAATAATGATAATAATAATGATAACAATAATAATAATAATGATAATAATAATAATAATAATAATAATAATAATAATAATAATAATAATAATAATGACAATAATAATAATAATAATAATAATAATAATAATAATATGCATATGCATTTACTTGTCATGCTTGTAGGCGTATTAGGGGAGGGAAGGTTGCAACTTCCGTAAAAATTTTGATATTACCATTCAGACCGCCGTCGTCTCACAATATGAGCATCAAGGTTGGTTTGTTTGTTACTTTCATATCTTTTTTTCGAGAATATTTGATGAGGTAATGTGCCTTTTAACGAAGAGAAAGTGTCAAAAAGTTTGTCGAAATGAGGGGAAAATTATGTCTGACAATAGCCCATAAAAGGCCTATGATCAGATGATGATATCGTGCATACCTGATTCTGAATCAAGGGAAACATAATGTTTAACAATATTTGAAGCTGCGTTTCCTTTTCACATTCATAGAAGAAGACACATATTGCAAATACTTTCGAAATTTATTTTTTCTCTGTATGTTCTGAAAAAGTGAAATAAAAACCATGCTATGGAAGAGCTTTAAAATTGGCAGCCTCTCCCCTTAATGGATTTTTACACCAGTTTCAAAACTCATCGGCACTACTTCCCCGTGATTTTTACACCAGTTTCAATACTCACCGTCACTACTTCCCCTTTCCTTTTCACAAATGTAAAGGAAAGTGCGGGAACACTCCCGGTCAGACCAGAAAGTGCCAAGAAAAATGTGGAAACAAGTTCCTCCATCATTAAGAATCAAGTAGCTCTCTGCGAAGTTGTTATATGTTAGGCTTGAGCCGTCGAGCCACACCAGTTTGGACAGACCTATCCAATGCTTCTCATTGATTCCTGATAGGTCATTCTCCAAGAAGTTTTGTTCTTCCTTAGATCCGATGTAGACAAGATGCATTCCTCGGTCCTCACAGTCTGATTTGGACGTATCGAAGTTAGATTTACTTTGTGAGAAATAATAACAGGACCCGTCATGCTCGATTTGACCAGGACAGCAAGCTGGAAGACAAAATTAGACAGACATTCAAGTCAACAGGGAAGATAGGGAGAGATAAAAAACGAAGGAGGCAGCTGTAGGGACTCGAAGAGCGAGAGAGAGAGAGAGAGAGAGAGGGGGGGGGGAGGGGGGGGGTCAGAGAGATTAAGTCAATCATTTTTGTTGGAAGATTAAAATTTTCCTTTTTCTCTTCCCAAGTACATAATGAATATTTCTAAAAGCCTTTTCACTTAGTAGCGGCAAATATGTACGATGAGACATGATTAACATGACAGAAATACATGAACATGGGGAGAAAGGAGGTTGCTTACCTTGGGAAGCAGTCACCGAGATGCGTTGATTTAACGTAAGTAGGATAATGATAAACGATACCTCCATCTTAACGATATCTCCATCGAATAAAATCACTGAGGAAGAGGACAGGACAAAAACTATTACAAAAAAAAGCTTAGCTTTAATCATAATTTGTAAAATCTAGTTCACATTATTGATAATGAAATCAAACAAAAACTTTTTAAAGAGATAGATAGATAGAGAGAGCGGGGGGGGGGGGACGTGCTTTCCGGTGAATCATTTTTCTTTATACCCAGGATTTATACCGAAAAAAGTATTTAATCGACTGCATGGAATCTAGAATACTGAAAATTAGTGCAAAGAAATTTGCAATTTATTTCCAAAGCAAACTCTACATCTTCATGATCTTAAGGCTAGATTATCAACAAGAGGGATGACAAATAAAAATACATCTACCTTCCTAATTAAGGCTAAACGTTTTATGGCGTGATTATAGCTCTCTTGCAAAACCAGAATCCACGTTTTCAAAGACGGTTACGAAGTAGGGTTTGGAAACGCTATTTCACGATAACCCTGTTTATGACTCTGCGCAAAACGGTGCTCTGAAACGCTTTTTTTTTTTTTTTGTTACCGTGTCTTTAAACTGTATTTTTTCCAAACACGAAGCTAAGGACACAACCATGTTTTCGACTAAAAATGATGATTCTGGACTGAAAAATGACGATGTTCACTGAAGACACTCAAAGGAACCGACAAAATTTCAAATACATACCTCGACCCATTGTTAGCTGTCAGTCTTGCAACTCGACGACCCAAATAATAATGAGCAGTGTCAAACCTCCTATTTGGATGAGATTCGCTTCGAATCGGTTCACAACTTCGTTGCAATCAAATCAGAGCAGTATAATTCATAGGTAATTGAGTCTACTCCGCCGAATGATAGCTACTGATGACGCGATCCTGTCAGTGTTATTTGTTTGAGCTTGACTGAACCACTCAAAACATTTTACTTTCATAATTCTAATCAGTATATTCCATTACAATATCAATTTCAAATCATGCACTCAATGCGTCCTCATTTAGTATTTGGGTCACTCTTTGTTAGCTAATTTTACCAAATGGACATCAATCTTATATCCAGTTTGAATGAACACTCTGAAGGTTATAGCAAAGTCTGATATAATCATAATCATATTCTTCAGTCATTGTGAAAGGTGACATGATTTCCCATGAATTACTTAATGGGATGTTGTTTTAGGTTATGACGAGAAAAGTGCAATGGCCTCGAGTTGTTATTGTTGTCTTTTCTACTATGTATGAATTTGTCTATATCTGACTTGGCTACATGTTAACTTTATGAAGGAAGTACGTAATTTTTGTATATTAGAAGTACCCTTCATCAAATGAAACGACCCCGTAGCAAAACAAGGGAATTAAACTACGGACTGATCTGTCATGTGCATATCAATTTATTGACACTCAAGAAAGGGCACGAGTTATACAACATGCCAGTATCGTATTCGGTATTTTCGACATTCCCTTCATTCTATCAATGCTGAGTATACGTCTTCAAATGTATTCCAAACATTGGCGTAAATCCGGGGGGGGGGGGGGGGGGGCCATGGGGGATATATTCCCCCACTATTTCGAGGGGAGGGGATGGCGTGTACAAATATCCCCCCTCATTTTAAGGAAAAATGATATTGTAATTAATCAGTTGGTGAATTTTTTCTTTAAAATGTTATAAACGACGGTCATTTAGTGGAATTTTCATTTGAAATGCTCTTAAAAACAAAAAAGTGGTCATTTTTGGCTCGCTCGCTTCGCTTGCTCGGAAAATAAAAGAATTATATGAGTGTGTGTGTGTGGGGTGTGTGTGTGTGTGTGTGTGTGTGTATAATTAAGTGTGAATTCACGCAAGAAATTTCGGGGGGAAAGCCGATCATCCCCCCCTCCCCCACTCCTCAAAACGGATTTACGCTGGTGATTCCAAAGACACATTAAATCCATATCGTTCGAATCAGCACCAATTCAACCTTCTTTACATTCTTGACTATATCGCATTTCTTCATTTAAAAAAAATTAATACAAAACCAGTCCAAGCCGCTTTAAAAGATAGAGCGACGTACATGACTGCATAAAATATAAGTATACAATTAACAGTTTGCACTGAAACATAAAGGAATAGAATCATTCAATGAATTTCAGTCAGGTATATTCACGTCAATAGACCGAATTAAAACAGTCTTATATGAAAAATTATTGTGCTATGCATCATAGTAGCATTCTAAAGGCCATAGTGATTAAATACATCAGGTCCCCGTTGCATAAAACCTGCCTCTAAGGTATAACTCTGCCATCAATGGTAACACCCATGACTGTGGTAACAGTGCTCAACAGCCAATCAAATTCAAGGTTTCTATGGAAGTTACCATTGATGCAAAGTTACCGTCCGATCAATGGAAGGTTTTATGCAACGGAGCCCAGGTAGATACATAGAAATTCGAGTTGTTATGTTGGGGGGGGGGGGGGGGGGGTATGCCGTTCTGTTACAAAACGATATTGGTCCTATATCGAAATGTTGAAATGATTTGATTTGATTTATTTATTTTCTTCTGCATTGATATATGTACAGATTTTTTTCGGATAACATACATAAAATAAAATACAAAAGAATTTTACAATGAATCATAACACAAAGTATTTGTAATAATCATTTACAGAACAAATGATAAATTGTCAATTCTTGTTTTTTTGTAATTCAGTTAAACATAAGATTTAATTAAAGATAAGATTATTTGCAGAAGAACTGCCATTATAAGCAATGTGCTTGAAAATATGGCAGCCCCAAATATTATGAAATAGATAACCATATCAAATAAGCAGAATGGAAAAATAACTTAATCCTGTATTAAGAGGATAATGGCGATGATGATGATGAAATGATGATGGTGATGATGATATTGATGATCACGTGTACCAATACAGGAAATATGACAGAAACCAAGGCAGTGAAGCGTCTACTGTTATACATTTGATCAGGACTATTAAAGCATTATTCAAACTTATGAAAAGTCAAAATGTCCTCATTGAGTATATTATCAATTTTTTTTTCTGTTGTCACAATCCGTTGTACACAATCAAACCACGTGAAGTTAAGAAAATTTGGGCTACCTCGTCAGCACATTTGCTCCCACCCTTTTCAATGTAATATTGGGAAGTATTTGTGTTCTTTCTAGAAACAACCCCGATCTTCATGAGCTGTTGAATAGAGTTTAGCTCCAGGACGTCCTGTGTAGATGTCTGCAGACTTTGCTGGACATTCCTCACCGAGTAAGCACAACCCCTCATTTTCGATAAAAGTAAAACATGAACAGTGTGCATCACGGAGGCACCATTGACTGCACTCAATGAGGGATGACGCAGAGTGTGTTGAACGAACGTTAGCATCGACGAGTGCGATATTGTTGAACAGAAGTTTGAACTTCTTGGAGCGGCTGTTATCTGATGGTAAGGTTATAAAAATAAGATAAATTCACAGAGATAAGTCCAGTCTGACACAAATCGATGAGTGCTTAACAAGAACCCATTATTATTATTATTATTATTATTATTATTATTATTATCATTATTATTATTATTATCATAACCTTAACTGCGCCTTACGGGCAATTTCTGTGCTTCAAAACCGCGGCTTACGGGGAAGAGTAAGTTAGGGAGAATAATAACTTTGCCCATATAGCATGTATAGTTTTGCATGGCAGAAAAGTTATGATCCCTGCTTTTTAGGTGCGGAATATATCTATATACATCTATAGAATGTATATACCTATGTTACACAAATATTTGGATTGAACCATTATCTCTCTGTGGTAGGGGTTTTAAATCGATGCAACAATTTTTTCATAAATGCTTCTCTTGATACGCCAGACAGGCCAGTCGTTATACTCTTTTCGGACCTTGTTTTCTACCAATTGCAGCATGAACTCCTTTCATTAATTGAGCAATGCAGCTACGTTGTCGCATAGTGAAATAAATTTAGCCTGCCATTCGAAAAGGGCTTTTCAAGCAAATAAATCAAAGTGAATATTCAAGATAAAGAAATAGGGTGACAAGATACTGTTCTTTGAAATCCCTTGTTTTTCTTCCAAATAACTACCCTTCAGTGGCAAGATCTCAATCAGTGTTCCACACGATGGGTAATTTCCTGACGTACAGTTGAGTCAGTGGCTGGCGCGGTCTTTGACGCGCCGTACGAGCGTAGCAGAATGATTACTTCATAGGCAGTACATAAATGCAGTTGAATTAATAGGCGTGGGCCAATGGTCTTCACCACCTTAATCAGCTCAGGTAATAAGGCAGTCGAAATGACACCACCTGTACAACAGGCATAGCTCAATTTTGTGCAGAACTCCATAAATTTTCCCGAAGGCACATTTGTGTGAAAGGTAAGGGGTGAGGCTACCACCCAAAGCAGATCAGTTTATTATTTACCTCTGTTCCTCGTAGAACATGTAGTCGTAGACATCTCTGTTACGTGTTTGGTCGTTGTTGCTGCAGTTGTATCGGTTCCCTGCTCAGAAACAGTTGACGTTTGTCCTGTTGTGGATATTGAAGTTGCTGCTGATGTCGGTCTTGTTGATGTTGGGATGTTGGGCTGAACAGAGCTTGCCTGAATTTCTGTCGACATCGAAATGGATGATAGATGGACATTGGTATAGAAAAAATAAACAACTCCAAGCAAAACAAATCACACAAACAAAACAACATCTATAAAAAAAAATCACACACACACACACACACACACAAAACAAACAAGAAAACAAAAACAGAACAAAAAACAAGGAAAATATTATGAAAGGGACCAGAACGAGGAGTGGGAGTATGAGAAATCTCTATAAATGTATATGTAAAGAAATGAGAATGACAGATTATCGGTGTGCAGAAATGGGCGCTTCAAATTTACTTTTGGCGGGCGCAACTTACCACTGAAAATGTCTGGCGGGGATCATCAATGATATAGGGAGTCATGCTTTACAATTTCCGTCCGGTATTATGGGGTTTTGCGTACTTTCTTTTGCTAATCTAGTTAACCTTGTCATTTTCTGCAAAAGGCGCCTGGCTAGAATGCTCCCGAGGGAGTGAAGAAGGTGCATACATTGTGCGCGGGCAAACCTGAATCTGATGGTTGGGGTAATGTATTAAGCGGTTAGACACATGACCGAAATGTATTAGGCGCTATAAAAATCTAGAATATAATCATCATTATTATTATGTTCTCATTGCCATGATTTTGCACTAACGAAATGGGTGTTTTAACATTATTTGGGGGCGCTTGGCCGGCACAACTTATCACTGAAAATATCTGGCGGAGGTCATCCATGATACAGGGAGTCATGCTTTTCAATTTCCACCAGGTTTCATGGGGTTACATTGTTTGACGTCTAATCTAGTTCATTGTCTCAAAGTTATTATCTTCTCATTGTGCCCTTACGAAATGGGCGTTTTGACATTATTTGGGGGGCGTCCACCACATTGTGCACCGCAGACGTTCATTCCCGAAAGCACAGTTTTCTCCGTAGATTATATTATATTATGTACGATCATGTCCATAAAAAGCGGTACTTTTAAGCTAGGTTGAACTCCTCTGGCTCCCAGTTTAGAAGTAGACACTTTAATGCTACATACGTGTACAGGCCTACATAGAGAGTCTCCCTTTTGGCACATTTTTGCTCAATACGGAAAATACATCCTGGTGTATTTTCCCTCCTTCTGTGCGAATGAAGTTATGAATACCGTTATGAAGCACATCGCCATTCTCGTAAATATATCCTTTTTCCAACCTAATGCTAAAAACACCCATTCATTGTTGGTGTTTATAATGAAACAGAAAGATATTAATGCATATGCAAATTTTTGACAAAAAATATGCAAACTTGGGCATATATTTTCATTTTTCTCGAAAACTTTTGCTCAGATTGTGCAAATAGCGGTTCCAATCGATTTCTCGATCCTATCAAAATCATATTGAAAAATGTATATATTTATGTTTGTACGATGTCCAGGTCCAAAAAAGAATGACAATCCCTGATTTTCATTAAAAATCCAACATGGCCGCCAAAAGGGCCGATTTTGAATCCCCATGGGACACGATTTGGCAATGGGAACATAAAAATGTATTAAATTGACACTTCAGGCATTACAAAAAAGTTAGTTTAAAAAAATGTTCCCCGATGGTGCACGGGGACCCCTATTTCCGACTAGACTAATTTATATGCAGTCATGTTTACAATGTATACAAAATCATGTTTACATATAAAACCATGTTTACATACAAAACCATGTTTAAATACAAAACTAGCATGACGTCATTTTTTATTGCTTGAATCACGAATGATTTGATTCACTACTTACCAAATTCCTTCTCACAGATGCCATCGTGCGAGTGAGTACAATCATGGTTAACCCATATGAATGAGTCAGATGCTTTCATGTAAAAACAAATTCCCTCTTGGCCGTCGAAGGAATTTGATCCGAAATTTTCGTAGGTTAGTCTCGATCGGTCTAACCAGGTCACACTTGATAAGCCTATCCAGTAATTTTTACCGGCCACTTTGTTGACCAGAAAGTTTTGTTCGCTCTGGGATCCGATGTAGACAAGATGCATTCCAAGGTCCTCACAGTTTGATTCAGACGTGTAGAAGTCGGCCATGCTTTCGGAAAAGTGATAACACGAATCGTCATATTCGTCACTATCATCCGAATTACAGTCTACAGGACGAGAATAAATGGGGGAAAAGAGCAAAGTACGGAGCATGTCAGTATAAAATCCTTTGTAAAACACTTTAAAAATACAATATTTCAAATGATCATCCCCTTATGGATGATGGTTTACAGTCCATTCATCCCACATCCCTCATGGTCCAGACCTACAAACCTGGCCACAATCGCTGCTGGATTTATTTCGTCAAAGATACAAGGCTGAGGTCACGGTTGGCCTATGGTTAAAGGCTGAGCTTAGGGTTTAAGGTTAATTTGGCATAAAGTCTGGTATTTTTTTAAAAACTTCACTATTTGCTTTGCCAGATTCGCACAGATAATACAATCGAAATGACGCACCGTTTATGAACTTACGATGAGCTTTAGAACCAACTAGCTGGACGTAAGGGCTCTGGCAACATTTTACTCATGAGTGATAACTAGCCACTTACTGGGCTTATCAGCAAGGATTTTGATCTCTGATCCTTACGCTGAGGAATCCTGAGTATTATACGTATACTGAACGGAAATGCAAACCGGGAAGCAATTGCATTTCATCACTGACCCTTATATTGTCTTCCTCCGGACCCATACACACGCATTGCCTACATAAATGCACATCGAGCACGTGAGGGGATAGTTGCTGAAAAATGAGGAAATATTTTCCGTATTCACCTTTTTCTTTTTCACAGATGTAACGGTGCATGCTGAGACAGTCGTCGTCATACCACAAGAAACCCCATGGATGCATTCTGAAACACATCGCTCCCTGATTGAAAACAAGATAACTATTAGGTATGTTGTGATAGGTCAGAGCTGAACCATCCAACCAGGTAACACTTGATAAGCCTATCCAATACTCCTTGTCACCGACCACGTTATTGACCAGAAAGTTTTGTTCTTCCTGAGATCCGATGTAGACAAGATGCATTCCAAGATCCTCACACGATGATATAGACGAGAAGAAGTCGGTTTTACTCGGCGCTAACTGATAGCAGGACCCGTCATACTCACTTTGACCAGAACTGCAAGCTGGAAGGCAAGGAAGGAGAGAGAGAAGTAATACTTTGCCCGTCAATCTTAGAATTATAAATGATGTCAAATTATTCAGCACATGTACAGTGATAGGTAAAATAGAAAATATTGGCCCACTTCTTTCCTCTACTAGTTAATTCACCTGTTCCCACCCCCCTCATTTTTTTTTAATACTACTCCATTACATGTACTTTGGTCCGTTTTCTTTTCTTTTCAATTTTGTGTAAATATGTTTATCCATATATTATTTATGTATGTTCTTTTTTTTAATCGCTATTAATTGATTTGATTTCATTCTTGTTTTCCTGTATATATGTTTCAATTTATGATTTACATATATTTTGTTTGTTGATTTAATTTTTCATGTTTATATCTATTTTAATGTTTCTTTTTATCACGGCCCTGCTGAAAAACAGCTTTTAGCTGAATGCGGGCACAATTGTATATATTGTTTTTTAACCGTGAATAAATAAAATAAAACAAACAAACAAACAAACAAACAAACAAACAAGTTAACAGACAAGATAAGAGAGAAAAGGATGAAAAGACTAAAGGAACGAGAGGGAGACAGAGGAGAGGTATTCCGAGGAGGGTAAGAATAGTTAGGCGTTCTTCAAAAGCTGTCTTCTGGACATGCTGGACCTGAAGTGCAAAGGAGAAAAAAAAAAGGCATTTTATACTAACTCAATGCATGACACTTAGAAAAGAATGTTGGATCATGGTAGCGAAATCAAATGAATAAATTGATGAATAAAAGGTTATTTACAGAATAGAAATACATGGATGTTAGGATGATGCGTTGTGATAGTTATGCAAAGAAACACAAGGAAGTGAAAATCAAACTGATGATGCTTACCTTGACCAGCAGTCATTGAGATCTGTCTGTTTACTACGACGAGGAAAATGAAGAAAGATATCGCCATCTGTATAGAAACCGAATAATAAATCACTGAAGAAGAAGAGTAGATAAAAACTATCCAATAGAGATCAAGTTTAGTCATTAATGATAGTCTTATCCAACTCACATTTTCATCTATCAGTCGATGTTGTTAAAATACAAGCAGAATTCACTGTAATTTTAAAATATGATAGCAATAACCGTGCTTTCAATTAAAATATGATTCTATACATTATTGAAGGTGTTCATTAAAGACACTCAAAGGAACTAAAGGGAAAAAAAAGTTTAAGAATCATACCTTGACCAACGTAGCTGTCGATCTTGCAATCGACGACCCAATATACCTTTAAATGGTGCAGTGCCAAACTTCTAATTTTGACAAGATTCTCTTCCCAGAGAATATATATTTAATCAGGACTTTTGTATTCATAGATTCATCTCATAATTGACTGTAATACGCTAAATCATAGTCATTGATGCCGCTATTCCACCAGTATCACAGATTGATTAAACCACTCACTACTTTTTCTATACATTCCACCGGCGTAAATCCGTTTTGAGGAGTCGGGGGGGGGGGGGGGGGGGGGGGGTGATCGACTTTTTTTGCCGAAATTTCTTGCGTGAACTCAGACATAGGTATACAAACACACACACACACACGTACACACACACACACACCCTTACTCACCCGAGCAGACCCTCACACATATATAATTCTTTGATTTTGCGAGCGAGCAAAAATAACCACTTCTTTTTTGTTCTTAAGAGCATTTCAAATGAAAATTCCACCACATGACCGTCGGTCATGACATTTTAATGTAAAATTTCACCAACTGATTAATTACAATATCATTTTTCCTTAAAATGAGGGGGGGGGGGGTATTTGTACACGCCACCCCCCCCCCTCGAATAAAGGGGGATATATATATCCCCCCATCCCCCGGGATTTACGCCAATGATACATGCATAACTGACATTAATATTTTTAATTACGATATCAACTATAAATCCTGCTATTGACGTGTGTGCGTGCTGTATTTGGTAGACTCTTTGTAAGCTAATCCAGGTGTATACGAATTTTATATCCACTTTGATTAAACATTCCGAAGGTCGTAGATAACGTAGATAACTCTAAAGGTCATCGCAAAATCCGATATAATTTTGATTATATTCTTCAATCCAAGTGAAAAGTGATTCGAGTTCCTATCAATCATTCAATTTAATGAGATGTATAAGCCTTCTCTGGTGAGGTAACGATATTAAAGACGAGGAAACTGAAATGACCTGAAGTTTTATTATTTTTTCATTTTTTTAAATTTCTGTACTTTATATGCATCTAGCTTTATTCGAACTAATTGTTATGTTTCAGCTTTATTAAAGAAGTATGTGATTTTTATATGATTATAATGCATTGAAGTACCATTCACCCAATGAAAAGATCACGTAGCAAAACGTATAAAGTGAATTAACTAAGAAGCTAATATATACACGTATGTGCAAATCGGTTTATTGACAATCGAGAAAGAGAATGAGTTCTACAGCACGCTATGTATTTTCGGCATTCCCTTCATTCTATCACCGCTGAGAAAAGTCTTCCAATTTCAATGTAAGACACACACACACAATTACATCTAGATATAGTTAGGATCAGCACCCAATCAACTTTATTCATAATCTTTACTATATCGCATTTTTTCATAAAGAAGGAAAGAAATATAAAACCAGTCCAGTCTATATACTTGAAATGAAAATAGAACAACGCACGGTACTAGATTTAATTCAAATAGTTTACAATGAAACATAAAGTCATATATCAAGCAAAATCAATCAATATGTTTCAAATCAGGAATATTTCTTTTACGTCAATAGTCCGAATTAAAAAGTTTGTATTTTGCTTTTTATAATAGTAGCATTCTAAAATTCATCATAGCGATTGAGCACCTTATTTGGTGGATACGTGCGCTATACAAATATCCAATATCATTATTATTATTATTATTAGAAGCATCAAATATGTACAGAAGTGACGTGATAGTTGGGGGAGGGATTTATGTGACACTCTATTGTAAAACGGTATTGGTTCTCTGTTGAAATGTTGAAATCATGTGCACCACTTTTACTACCAGAAATTGAACAGATATTTATGAACCACGGCGTTGAAGCGCCGTATCTGTATTTCAGGGCTGCTAAATCATCAGTTTACTCAAACTGACGAATATTGAGTATATCTATCACCATAAGTATTCCTGATATACATAAACCGTCAGATATTTCGAAAGTTGCAATTTTGTTTAATGCTATTAAAACCAGGTGTCGTCAGCAAATTTGCTCTCGTCGTTTTCACTGTAGTATGGGGACATAGTTGTGCTCTTTCTAAAAACAATCCGATCTTCATGACCTGTCAAATATTATTTTAGCCCCATCTTATGTAGATATCTGTAGACTTTGTCGGTCACCCCCCCCCCCCACCAAGTAAGCACAACACCTCATATGAGATAAAAGTAAAACATGAGCAGTGATCATCACTGAGGCACATTGACTGCTCTCATTGAGAGATGACGCAATGTGTGATAAACGAACATCAGCATCGACGAGTGCGACATTACAGATGTTCAACAATAGATGTTGCCTAGGGTTATAAAGATGAGATAAAGACCCCAGAGATGAGTTCAGCTAGGATCAAATTAATTGAAATGGTATGATATGGATGCAGACCTGCAATTACAAGTAAAAAAATGATTGATTTCAGACAAATTATTGGTCGTTATAAAGATGAACGTTTGACTTAGTCGCCAAACATGCCATCTATGTGAATATAGACAAAGACAAAGCTTTAAAAAGAAATAGTTCATATATAATTATAGGGGGACAGGTCTGATTTTGAAATCACTTTGTTTTTCTTCCAAACCAATAACTTTATTTACCTCTTTTCAGAGGTGAGGAGTATGTTTAGCTCCCGTCTGTTGTCTGTGCTGTGTGTTTGGTCGTTGTTGCTGGCTTAATATCGTCCAAGATAATGTCCAAGATGATGTTGTTGTTCTAGTTGTTGTTGCAGGGCCCGACTTCAAGTAGACCTCTGCTTCTTCGGGTCCTAACCTTCGTTTTGTGATTTATTTGTAAATTGTTTTTTTAATGAAAGGTTGAATAAATTGAATTGAACTGACGTAAGAAGGAGGATATTTATTTTTCACTTCAAAGTCAGTCATGAAAAGAGATTTTATCTCAACCCATTTGCTACTGGAACCGGGTGGACCTTGTATTAACTCTATGAAAACAAAAGAATTCAGTTGAGCCAACGGGTTAACCTTTTACAATGCATGAAAGCGATTTCTTCAAAAGTCCTCCTAGACACTAGCTTCACTTTCTTCTTAATACGTACTAGGTTATGTGTATCCCCCCCTCCCCCATCCAAAATGTAGTGAGGCAATATTCTTCGTATCTTTGATCGTTCCTTTAATTATGCATATAATTACATCGTTGTTTTGCGTCTTGAAATATATATATATTTTTAATGACCAAATGAGTTTTTGTTGCTTTATGCTTTTTATTTCTATAAAATAATTATTTCTCATAATTATTTCAAATAGTGGGCTTACACCCGGCAAGTTCTGCTTTTTAGTCGCCCCCTTCCCTTTCATTTTCATGTTATTTATGTATTGTACTGTGCAATTTTATCTACATGTAATCATTGTAAAAATGAAAATTGAAAGTGAAAATATAAATGAATGAATGAATGGATGGATGGATGAATGAATGAATGAATGAATGAATAAATGAATGAATGAATGAATCATGGAGCACGTTGCTATCAGTACAGTTATTATCCAAAGAAACAACTGTCTTCTCTGTTAAAAGGCTCAAAGTTATTTGCGAGGTTGACTTATGTCAGGCCTGAGCCTTCTCCCCAAGGAACACTGGATAATCCTATCCAGTAAGACAGATGACAAGGTGCATTCGAAGTTCCTGTAACGATGATTTAGACAAGTAGGGGTGGGATAAACTGTCAGGGAAGAAACAGCACGACCCGTCTTATTCACTTTCACCAAAACTGCAGGGTAAGCCAGTAGAGATATAGACAAAATTTTTATAGCGTTAACGGTGAACTTTGCATTATGACGAAATAATGATAATGTCGAGTGAATGCGCGCGCAACAAACCACCATCCATCACCATGCATCACCAAAGGTCATCATCACTACCATACCAACCTGGCGCTTATTTCGTGAATAGTAGGCCCAACCGAGAACCACTAGCGCAAATGAGTCGCTGAATTTGAATTAATTTAGACATGATAAAGGAGAAGAACAATGAACAAGATGGAATTTCTTCAAACTGAAACAATGATTCTGATGAGCAAAATACCCGCTACTGCAAAAAAGAAAATTCGGGCCAAGAGCAAAGCTTTTCGGAGTTGCATAGACTGGACGCTTTTCAAACATCTTATCTTGCTAATATGTATCGTTGGAGTAGGGATTTGGCTCCAAGAAACAACAGGTAATTCAAAAGAGAAATGTAATGGTATCATAGTAGCAATGAATAAATAGATAAGCAGGGCCTATGTTATCTTTATTTAGCATAATAGCTAGAAAAAATATAGAAAACAAAATGGGGAGTACGGAGATGAAAACATTGGGATATAACGTCAAAAAAGAAGTTCAAGAAGTGCTTGCCTATCCATCGCTTACTTATATCCCCAGGGATTTCGCGGTTGGGGCAACCGTCATATTGCGTTCGGGCAACAGGTGTTTCTATATTTCTAAGTCCACCTAATAAATTATATATCATCACAAAATAGATTTTTATAAGCATTACATGAAAAGTATTCTGCTCCTATTACTTCGTTTATCTACCTATTTGTTTTTCTTTCTTTTTCTTAAATCATTCTAATTTGTATCTCATATTTTACACAGAATCGTCGGAGGAAGGCTTACGTAACCATGATGACATTCTGTGGGATTTCTGCGGCTACGACCCCGTCGTAGGAACGCCCCGTGATTCCATGTTCCCTGTCTACCATCGCGAGAGCTCGACTGTGCCACGAGGGGAGGCCAGAAGAACACGGTTCAGGGAAAGGTTCAGTTTTCTGTGGGCAGAGGTGATAGGGGCACCCAACTCTTATCTCTGTCTTCTTGCATCCTACTACCTATAAAATAGGATGACTTACCCTTTTCATCAGGTATGCCTTTAATTTCTCCAATACAGATGTATTTGTAAGAGTGATGGGGGGGGGGGGGGGAGGTGGGGGAGAAGCCCCTTTTTAAAACAAGCTTGTTTAAAAAATATATATATAATCAGGAAAACATCTTGGGGGTAATTTTATATTTCTCATAAATGAATTATGTGAGATCTCTGTTGTATTTCAGAGGATGTTTGTGCTATTTTAGATTTTAAAAAAAAAGTTGAGCTGACCTAAAATTGTGTTGCCAATTTTAGATTTTCAAATTTCATTAATTCTACTGGACACGTCTTTGTGTTCAAAATGTACTTACGATGAATATGTATTTACAATGACTCTCCTAATATATATTGTCATGATATTTTGTACTCTTTGAATTTTTGGTTGTCTTTGCCGAATATTTATCGCCAACCTATTGCTTTATTATGATAATAATAATACATCACACCTATATCTAATCATAAGCATAATCATATTCCTTGTTTACTTACAGCTGTTTATAGGTAACTGCGCATCTTGAGGATCTCTGTATGTAATGTGACGTCACAGAGATCTGATATCATGGAACATTCCTGGGATAAATCTTGTACATATAATAAAAGGACGACTAAATCTAATGTGATATTTGATGGAGTTCATAATCCATGGTTGTACACGTACAAGAGTGGTATCTACGTGGTAATCGACAGGTGTATGCAAACTACCGATCCAACAATGGAAAATTACATGCTGGACGAGGGATTCGAGCATGATATACTTTTGGGGTGTTGCAAGAAGGTTGCAATCAATTGCAAATAATTGCTAATTTTGAAACAACCATTCTGATTGGCTCAGAGTCTGCCCTTTTAAGAACACATGCATGCAACAATGATTTTGATTGGCCAGTGACAATCAGTTGCAACTTGCAATCGATTGCAACTTTCTTGCAACACCCCATTTGTGTAGCTCGGTCTAGAATTTTGAGGCATAGCCTACCCTAATGAGAAAAATTATGATAAAGAAAACTTATAACAACAGCTAATCAGTCATGAGGGGATCGAATGAGCTGTTAATGATTTTAATTGGTCAAACATATTTTTCACTTCTTCTCTTGGCACTGTGCTTGATATCAATACCACACCACTGAATTTCATTTCCGAGACTATAAGATGCACTCCTTTGTTTAAATCTGAGTAAATAAGTTTTGCATGTTCAAAAACAAAATAATGGGTACAATAAAAATTGATATGGTAGAAATAAGATTGCTTCCGAAGAAATTGATCAGATCTTCCATGACTTTTCACATATTCAAAGCTTTGTGTGGTAAAAACTATTCATCCCATATCCCACTAAGAAAAATCTTAAATACATTTAATCCAGTGCAGTACATGCCCCAGGGAAATACATATACACCATACTGAACATATGTAAGGGACACTAATCTTATGCCTTAACAGAAGTGAAAGTAAACACATTCAAGAAACAAGGGTACAATTGAATATAAAATTCCTTTATTACAACTGCTAATATAAAAATACAACATCAGTTATCCCTCAATTTGACTTTATTGTCCAAAATTCTTCCAAATAAAGATAATACACAATGAAATACACAAGATAGGGGTGAGTATTTATCCCTTGGAAAGAAAAAACAAAAAACCCACAACAACAAAATTTAACAAAAGAAGTCAATTGGAACTAAAAGACATACAGAAACAAAGGTCTGACAAAGAACAACAAAGGAATATGACATAGGGAAAAAGAAAAAAAAAAATTGAGATGGATTACACCACTTGTACATGTAGTTCCAAGGCAATTCCATAAACTTGTTACCATTTATTTTATTATTTTGCACTGTAACAAATGCAAAGGAATTAAACAGTTCTGTTTCATTAATCATTTGTGAATGTCATGTTACATAATTGAAATACATGTACATACAAAACATACATATACAAATTATTGTAAATGAAACTCTCATACAATTGCAACTAGCAAAACTAACATTAAGTGATCACAATGGCCTCAGTCACGATACAAAAAAACATCATGACCTAAATAGAAAAAAAAAATGGACAGTGAGTTCTGTCATATAGTATCCATTCTCTTTCATAACCAGTAAGAGAAATCCTTGATTTCACACATGAAAATTGACAAGTATGGGGGCAAATATGATTTCATCACAAACACAATACAATGACAAGAAAAATAGGTAATAATGATTAAAGATTTGTTTCTATATTTCATTTCAGACATCAAATGTAAAGGATATATTTGAAAATTGATACATATTTCACATCGAAATTAGAAAGTGTGCTCCAACCTGACTAATCCACCCAATATTTCACAAACTAAGACACCAGCACATTTCTGTCCATATTACAAAAAAAAATCTTAATCCAGTACTCTAGGAACCTTTTGTTTTGCATCCACGAGTAGGATATCCACCTTAAAATAGGATGCAAATGGCAGTCAATCTCACTCATATCCACATAATCTCTTCTGAATAATTGGGTATATTTTGCTGTGACCATACAAAATCCATGGAATTCTATTATGTAATCTGATGTATAAATGGAAAATATAAATTTCACTCTCATTATCATCCATTTTTATTCTCAGTCTGAGGTCTTGATGGTTATTCAAACTATTTAGGAGGTGTAGTGTTAAGCGGACTCAGTCACACCTAAATCCACATACACTCTTCTGAAAAGTCGGGTACATTTTGTGCGATCATGTAAAAACACATCAATTTTTAATTTTCTACTCCCTGATGGTTATTCTAACTATTTGGGAGGCATGCAGTTGATAAGTAAAATCAGTCAATCTTCATTATTATACCTGAAAAGCAGTTATATTTCGCCCAGATAATACAAAGTGCACTGAAATGTATATATAATGTGCTTTTAACAATGTAACATGCATGTATTATCATTATCATACGTTGTTATCATCATATCAATGTTAAATTTGCCATTGTCATGATGGTTACCTGCACCATGCAGAAGGCAGAGAGTAAATTAGTAAGGGCAGTCAATTTCACCCATCTCCACATAAACACTCTTAACCTGAGTGAAATGGTTAATAGTGTCTAAGGCATTCTCACGGCCAAGGCCAGACTGTTTGTAACCACCGAAGGGAAGGCCAAAGGGGTTCACATTATAATTGTTGACCCAGCAATAGCCAGCTTGAAGCTTGGATGCCACACGGTGAGCTCGCTTGATGTCACTGGAGAGAGGAGGAGAGTGGGAGAGAGGGAGAGGAGGAGGAGGGGGAAGGCAGAGGAGGGGGAGGGAAAGAGGGAAAAAAGGGAGGAGAGAGAGAGAAAGAGAGGAGGAGGAAGGGAAAAGGAGGAGGGGAGGAAAGGAGGAAGGAAGAAGGGGGAGGGGATTTTGATAATAGATGGGGAGGAAAGGGAGGAGGGAGAGAGGAGTTAAAGGAGAAGGAGGGAGAAGGAGGAAGGAAAGAGGAGAGGGGAGGAGGAGGGAGAAGGAGGAAGGAAGGAGGAGAGGGGAGGAGAAGGAGGAGAGGGGAGGAGAAGGAGGGATAAAGAGGAGGAAGGAGGAGAGGGGAGGAGAAGGAGGGAGAAGGAGGAGAGGGGAGGAGAAGGAGGGAGAAGGAGGAGGGAAGGAGGAGAGGGGAGGAGAAGGAGGGAGAAGGAGGAGAGGGGAGGAGAAGCAGGGGAGAATGGAAAAGCAAAAAAGTTCAGATTCACACCACATGGCAGATCACAGATCAAAGATATCTTCTCTGACAGTAGCTATATATCAGGGGTGGGAATTTTAGGTATTTTTATCTTCTGGTACCTGATGTAATTTTTAGACTAGCACCCAGGCACCTGAAAATCATGCAATCAAAACCAAAAATATTTTTTTCCCCTAAAAAAGTTCATAAAATTAAGGAACAAAATAAAACAAAAGCTAGAGTGCAGACATTCTAATACATTAAAATTTTTATGTTGAGGAACTATATTAATAACTACTTTCTCCTAAAATGGAAACAGCAATAGAACTATGCAAAAGTTCATTTTTTATTACAAAACATGCATATTCTATATTGATTCAAAAGCAGTATGTTAACAAATTTAATGAATACTAGCTGTTATCTGCACAACATAAAAAAAAAAAGAAGAAATGTGCACAGATGGGGCAATGTAAGTCAGTCAAATCCGGTCTGATGTGTCTTTAAGGTAATTATCATCTTCTGATGAAATATTTATCAGAAGAATAAATTTTATTTCCCTTATTTTTAAGGACGTTCCACAGTTATGTTTCTGCGCATCCCTACCACGCAGGTTAAAATGTCACGCGCACAGCTGATCAATCAGCTGTGCGCGTCAGCTGATCATTGCTCGCAGTGCACAGCGCAGATCAGGCGCAGATGCAACACCGAGCCTGCCGAGCTGGCCGGCCTGGAGCGCAGCAGCTAGCTGTCGCTGGTTTTGGTTTACAAAATTGACTAGATTTACATTCATCATGTTAATATGGTAACAATTACCATTGATTGTAAAGCCTGTCTAAAGCTTTAGTAAAGATTCACAGGGCTCTCACTTCACTTTTTTGTTAGGTTGCCTAATGGCAAATTATGTGGTCACAGTGATATGTTCAAATAACAATAGCATTGTGTAATGAAATTTAATGTGAATCGGTGAATGTTGCTCGCGATTCGAAATTCGAGTGATTTCTTTAGTGGGAAAACCCTTTTTTGGAGGCCCTACTCTCAGAAAACTGAATACTGCATACCTGAGGGGATATTTTTACCTATTTCTGCAGGCATTATTCCTGTGATTAATTGAGAGTTTGCCTCTCATTTTTTGCCTCTCATTTATTCTTGAACTCCTAAAACTGATGATAACCTAATTAACCTCCCCCTAATAAATGCAAGCGCGAAGCACGAGCGGAAAAATTCCCATAAAATGAATTATACTTCTTTGTCATCCTTTCTTATAACTCTCAAAATAAAAGCATGCGAGCGTGAATTTTGCCATAGCCCGACTTGTTTTTGTTTTGTTCAAGCGAACATTCCCCCCCCCCCTGGTAATCAAGAGTTTCATGAGTTAAAGTTATGTGATATGTGTTTATTTATTTTTTTCTCTCTCTCTCTCTCTTCTTTTTTTTTCTTTTCTCTCTCTCTCTCTTTTTTTGCTCCACCAATGGGGGGGGGGGGGGGGGGCGCGGCCGCTTCGGCCCCCTGGATCCGCCTATGCCATTGGATAGGTTTACCCCTTCCAACCAACCCTCCTCCTTGTCGTCTACGTAGTAGAAACCCCCCGTAGGGTGAGGTTGCCCCCATCCAACCAGCCCTCCTCTTTCCCGTCTACCTAGAAACCCCCCTTAGTTAGGATATGAGGTTACCCCCTTCCAACCAGCACTCCTCCTTCCCCTCGACCTTGAAATACCCTGTAGGATGAGTTTACCCCCCTTCCAACCCTCCTCATTCTCGTCTATCTATACATGCCGCTATATCACTGCTGTGACATGATCTTTTATTTTAGGCCACTGACTGATCAGATAAATGATTGACGGAGTAATGGCATCGCTGTAATCAGCAAATGTATTGGGAAGGTGAATAGGTATTGTTTCTTTTGTATGATCTATATCCCAGGGCTTATGGATTCTTAACAATACCTTGAGACTATACTAATGGCATTCAAGGCAACTGACTCCAACACCTGTTAAATTTATATTCCGTCATAGAACGAACATGTCAACAATAATAATAGGCACGTTTTCATAGCATACTAGTTGTTGTTGTTGATTCGTGTTGAATGGCGATCAGTCAGTCTTGACTATTATCACCAACTAAGTTAGCTTTATTTTTTGTTGTTATTATTTCTTTTAAATAGCTTTGGTATTTTAAGGATAAGTTTAATCTTTCTTTAAAAACAAGCCGAAAAAACAATCCACACGGATCACCGCATACTAATCAGTGCTTTACAATGGCGGATCCGGCAGGGGGGGGGGGGGGGGGGCTCATATCATAAGGGGCAGCAACCGGGCTAAAATCTGCCTGTACGTTTTGAGCACCTTGATAATACGTTTCATTTCCAATCAGAAATGAAACAGATTTTGGTAGTATAGTCCACACGTCCACCCTCTACCGATCAACTGAGAAATATGTTATGTCGTCGCGACGATAGTTCAAAAACAAGCACATGGACCCCACTTTTTTAATGTTTAATCTCGTGAGTATACTTTCCTCTACAATATTAGAGAGAAAGACGAATATGACATGGGTTTTGAATGTTTTTGTGGTTTTCAAGCCAATTCGCAAATATTAGGGCGACGATAGTTCAAAAACAAGCACATGGACCCCACTCTTTTAATGTTTTAATCTCTTCCAATATACTTTCCTCTACAATTCTAGAGAGAAAGACGAATATGACATGGGTTTTGAATGTTTGGGAACATAAAATTGAATCGGCCGCATTTTGGATTAGATTCTCAGCCTTTTGCATGTTTTTGGCGCGTTTTTGTGGTTTTCAAGCCAATTCGCAAATATTAGGGTGACGATACTTCAAAAACAAGCATATGGACCCCACTCTTTTAATGTTTTAATCTCTTCAGTATACTTTCCCCTACAACTTTGCAAATTTTCAAGAAAATGACATGGATTTTGAATAAAGTGCAGCTTAAACTGTCCTTTTTATTTTTCGTGTAGATTCCAAGCCTCTAAGATTATTGTTTTTGTCCTTTTTGGCACATTTTCGCCACATGAGGGCGCTGCTAGTTTAAAGAGATGTACAGATGGCCCAGTTTAAACAGTCTTTCCACCTTTGTCATACATTTCGCTACAAATCTGGAAAGTTTGATGAAGTTCAATTGGATTTTGACAGATTAAAAAGTGATTTATACTCGTTTGTCGAAATCGTGAGGTCTAATAGAGGCCTAAATCTCTTGACTGCGTCATTTTATCTGCCATCAAATTATGGCAACTTCAAAGTCCCGTAGAAAAAAAATAAGCACATGAACCTATATTATTTTTTGCATTTTTGGCCTACATAGGTACCAAAGTAACTCTATGCAAAAATTTGGAGGAAATGACATGGATTTCATTTTAACTGTGGAACGTCCTTAAGGTAATTATCATCTTCTGATGAAATGTTTTTGCTAAGTCAATTGATTATTTTGTCTCCGTTGTTAAAAATTCAGTACAACTCTCCTTAGATTCATTAAGAAGTTTATGTCCATGTCATTGCTAAAAATGTATGCCTCTTTTCCATGAATAAAATCTGAAGTGAATTTGCCCATCCAGAGAAAACCCTTGCATGTTATTAAAAGAGAATTGCTCAGTTATATAAAGTGTGAAAACCCCCCAAACTTTTCTGTTAGGAGTTATTCACCAATTTCACCAATGAAACAGCATGATTTTCTAAAAACTAGTTTAAGCATTTTTTTGTTGTTGATGTTTGCTCTTTTAGAGCTTTCCAGAGCTGGAGTGCTCACTGCTCCGGTGTGACTGCTCCTGTATATGGCTTCTATCACAAACTCACCCAGTAAAAACACTGCTAGCAAAGAATTAGTCTGCATCATTAGCATGTTGAATGGCTTTATTCTGGCATGAAACCCAAAATTCAAGAGAGAATACGTTTTTCATGTGGTGATTGTTCCCCTTGTAGTGTAAGCCTAAGAACATTAACTTGTAGTTAAAACAGTGCTAATTGATTCAGAATTTGTCAAATTAGCATGATGAATAGCTTAATACTGGTGTGAAACTAACATATGTCTTGCTGGTGATTGGTACCCTTTATAGGCACTGCCATATATATGAACCTACCTAGTAAAGACACCGCTGGCTAAGCCATAGTCTGTGTCATTGGCACGCTTAATGGCTTCTTCCTCAGTGTCAAAGGGCATGACACAGACGACTGGACCAAAGACCTCCTCCCTGGCAACAGTCATCTTATCATCTACACTCAGAACAGTGGGACTGACGTAGTAACCTCCTTGACAGGATGGGTCTGACGGGCTGTGTTTACCACCACCACAGTGGATAGTAGCACCCTGTAAGGAGAAGTGATATTAGTACTGTTCTGTACTGGTAACATGAACGCTAACTTAAAGAATGAGATATTATTCCTATAATGATGTATTCACAAAGTCTGTATCCAATGGGAAATGTATCTCATTAAAATAGCATATATCATACATTATAATTTACAAGATATGTCACAAGTATGTCACAAAAAAGTTTCATTCAATATGATGAGCAAAGAAGAAGAACATAATGTTAAATAAATGATAATGCAATATTTAGACATATGTTAGTTTTACACCAGTATTTCATTAGTCTTCTCAAACCATCATTCAAGCTCCAACTTCACAATAATGGATATATGGGTGTAAAATAAATCATCAAAGGAAAAAGAAAGATGGAGAAGGAAACATCTGAGAGGATGTCAAGGTCATTTTTGTTACCTCTTTCTTTGCCCCATTGATGTATCCAAGGATCTTGGACATCTGTCCCTCATTGATGACAGCACCCATCATGGTATCCTCCTTCAGAGGGTCACCAATCTTCAATGTCTTGGTCTTGTTGACAAAGTTTTCCAGGAATTTATCGTGGATGTCCCGTTGGACATAGACCCGGGTACCATTACAACAGACCTAGAAAGGAAGAGGCAATGAAGATCTCCTTGATAATTTCAGTGAATTATCAATCGCAAACACACATTCCCCATGGCGTTAATCTTTTTGATAAAGCTCTTAAAGAAATTGAACATTGTTTCACTTGACAGACAAGAAACAATACATACAAAGCATTTCCTGAAACCATGACATTCATAATTTGTATTTACCCACTGAAGTTATCACACTTAAATGCATGGTGACTGTAGTCGTGACTTCTGCAGAACCACACATAATCATTAAACTCTCAACATTTCTCCATTAATTTCAAGTAACTTACAAAATATGCAGGAAGTTCTTTTAAAAACATCTCATTTGAATATCACTGATAAGACTTCAATGCTACTTTAAAAAATGTGTTAAGCAGCAACGTACTTGTCCTTGAGTAAGGAAATTAGCAAGCATAGTTCCCTTGATGGCATTATCCATGTCAGCATCGTTGAAGATGATCAATGGAGACTTGCCTCCCAGTTCAAGTGTCAAATTGGCAACTCGGTTTGAACAGCTCTGCATGATCTGTTACAAAACAAATGTTTCAAAAGAACAGATTCATTTGTGAAAGTTAAATGCAAGCTATAATCAAATATTAATTCACAATACAATCATTCATATAATATATGACTAATTTATTCATTTCAACTGAATTTTAACAAAACTTTTACATTCTTGATTGTACACTCAAGAGAATGAGAGAATTTGTTTGCAACATACACCAGCTGAGTAGTGAGCAACAAACGATATGAAATCATGTTGGTCACCCTAACCCATTTGCATGAGATGTGTGTCGTCATGATGAAAACATAGTCTCACATGTTGGTCACTCTAACCCATGTGCATGAGATGTGTGTCGTCATGATGAAAACATAGTCTCACATGTTGGTCACCCTAACCCATGTGCATGAGATGTGTGTCGTCATGATGAAAACATAGTCTCACATGTTGGTCACCCTAACCCATGTGCATGAGATGTGTGTCGTCATGATGAAAACATAGTCTCACATGTTGGTCACCCTAACCCATGTGCATGAGATGTGTGTCGTCATGATGAAAACATAGTCTCACATGTTGGTCACCCTAACCCATGTGCATGAGATGTGTCGTCATGATGAAAACATAGTCTCAAGTTTTCATTAATTCAAATATTTTGCTGGATCAAAAAATCCCCACCTTATATATGCTAGGCATTGCAGAATTAATTTGAGCTAGTTTCTCTCGAAAAAGTAATTCCATCCTCAAAACTCAAAGACATAGCTTCAAATTTCAATATGTGCTTGCAGCCTACGAACTCACCTTCTTTCCTGTAGGGACACTTCCTGTGAAGGAGACCTTAGCCACATCAGGGTGTTTAGAGAGGTACTCTCCTGTCTGTCCCTGACCCTGGACCACATTAAATGCTCCCTTGGGTAATCCACACTCTATGAAGATCTCAGCCAGGATAGGTGCAGTGATAGGAGTAAAGGGGGAGGGTTTGTACACCATGGTGTTCCCACAAGCCAAGGCAGGTGCAGCCTTCCAGCCAATGTTGGGTAGGGGATAGTTCCACGCCCCTATACCGGCACAGACTCCCAGTGGTTCACGTCTTGTGTAGCCAAAGGAACCGCCCGCACATGGTACATGTTCTCCTGTATATATAGAGAGAGCAAGGAATGGGGGGATAAAAGCGTCTCAAAACTTGCATCATACTAAATTTACTACTTTTATAATAACTATCTTCCCTCCAGCAACAACATTTCACTGCATTTTGATGAGAAAGAGCAGATGAGAATCATAAGAGCTCTTAATGCTGTTATTTCTTGTAGTTATCCATTTCTGCAAATTAAAAATCAGATCTTTTAATGTTGCCACATAAGACAATGACATATATATAAACCAAGCAAAAAAAAAAACATTCATGAAAGTTTCTCGCTGGGCAGAACTTTCTGATAATGCTCTGCTATTAAAGCGTGACCCACCAACAATTCCTGGAGCTAGTCCTCCAAAGTAATCCAGACACTCTGCAATGTTCTTGATATCTTCCCTGGCCTCCCAGATAGGCTTGCCATTGTTCCGTGTCTCCCATACTGCTAACTCTTCAATTCTTTCCTGGAAGGAGATAGTGAAAACAAAGTCATTGTTTACCAAAATATTTGAGTAATCATTAACTGACCATTAGAAGCAAATTGTGTTTTTCACTGCCTGGTTTAGTCTAACTGACAAGAACACTAGGGACTGAAACCATAGGGTCGTACTACTAAGAAGAAAAACTACTTACATTCATCATTTGGTAGCATTTGGAAAAAAAAACAAACATGTATATATAAATTTCTTAACTAAAAAAAATCAAAACAAAACAGAACAAAACAAAACAAACAAAAAAGTCTTACATGAATCACATTCTGACTATATCATGTTCATTATATGAGCCACATTGTGAATGACTTGGGTACTTTTTGTATTACTGATTTCTAAAGTTCAGCTGCTTGTCATTAAAGTTATACTTCAAGTAACACATTTATTCTAATAAACCCTGGCATCATCATTCTTGGATAAATCTCCATAACTAACCTCTAGCTTCCTGGCAACCTTCTGCAGAATACGTCCTCTCTCCAACGCTGGCACCTCAGACCACACCTGAAAGGCTGCCTTGGCAGACTGCACAGCACGATCTACATCCTGTTGGCTTGCACTTTTACATTCACACAGAACTTTACCTACAAGGACAAGGAAGACAAGGCATGAAGAACCCAATGTTTTACATTCACACAGAACTTTACCTACAAGGACATGGAAGACAAGGCATGAAGAACCCAATGTTTTACATTCACACAGAACTTTACCTACAAGGACAAGGAAGACAAGGCATGAAGAACCCAACGTTTTACATTCACACAGAACTTTACCTACAAGGACAAGGAAGACAAGGCATGAAGAACCCAATGTTTTACATTCACACAAAACTTTACCTACAAGGACAAGGAAGACAAGGCATGAAGAACCCAACGTTTTACATTCACACAGAACTTTACCTACAAGGACAAGGAAGACAAGGCATAAAGAACCCAACGTTTTACATTCACACAGAACTTTACCTACAAGGACAAAGAAGACAAGGCATGAAGAACCCAACCTTTTACATTCACACAGAACTTTACCTACAAGGACAAGGAAGACAAGGCATGAAGAACCCAACGTTTTACATTCACACAGAACTTTACCTACAAGGACAAGAAAGACAAGGCATGAAGAACCCAACGTTTTACATTCACACAGAACTTTACCTACAAGGACAAGGAAGACAAGGCATGAAGAACCCAACGTTTTACATTCACACAGAACTTTACCTACAAGGACAAGGAAGACAAGGCATGAAGAACCCAACGTTTTACATTCACACAAAACTTTACCTACAAGGACAAGGAAGACAAGGCATGAAGAACCCAACGTTTTACATTCACACAGAACTTTACCTACAAGGACATGGAAGACAAGGCATGAAGAACCCAACGTTTTACATTCACACAGAACTTTACCTACAAGGACAAGGAAGACAAGGCATGAAGAACCCAACGTTTTACATTCACACAGAACTTTACCTACAAGGACAAGGAAGACAAGGCATGAAGAACCCAATGTTTACATTCACACAGAACTTTACCTACAAGGACAAGGAAGACAAGGCATGAAGAACCCAACGTTTTACATTCATACAGAACTTTACCTACAAGGACAAGGAAGACAAGGCATGAAGAACCCAACGTTTTACATTCACACAGAACTTTACCTACAAGGACAAGAAAGACAAGGCATGAAGAACCCAACGTTTTACATTCACACAAAACTTTACCTACAAGGACAAGGAAGACAAGGCATGAAGAACCCAACGTTTGATGGAAAATGACCTCTTGAAATCAGAATGACCCAAAACAAATCTTTGAAAAAGGGTGAAAAAAGAACTGATATTCCATATGATTATCTTCTAACAAGTTATGCAATAACTAACCTTCATCACTGATATAAACTGATAGTTACTAAATACATGTACCAGTACATATGAATGGTAAAAGTCAAAGGGGTAAAAAACTTAAAATAAACTCCTCAGTTCTTTTCAGTATGTCATTCTTAATACTGCAGTTCAAGAAATCACACAATTTCGTTGTGCATTAACTTGTCTAATGTCCAACAGCCTACTACTCATTTTTGCACCTCGACTATTTTGGTATTCTAACTTGAATGACTTCTTTAAAGAAGTTTTGTTTTCACCACAATTAAGAAAGGCTACTTAATGTACAGTTTGAAAATGACCCTTCAACAATATAGATATACAGTATGACACCCCCCCCCCCCCCATAAAGAAATTAAAAAAAAAAATAAAAAAAAATCATGGAACTAGGGGCTCAATAAATTGAGGGAAAGTTTAAGACGATATATCTATTCATTTTTTAGAGCCCCATACATTACCAAGTACATGCATTTGGGGTTCAGAACATATATTAGCATCAAGCAAGTAATATCACTTTATATTTGATCAAATCTATGCTCTAGTTAACTTACATGTAATAACATGATCAGAGATCTGTTCAATAACAAAAGGGACAAAATAGTTTGTCCATGAGTATCAGCCAAGAGAGCTTACCAGTTGCAGGTTCGTAGACCTTGAAGTCTTGAGAGTCATCAGTATTGGTGGGCAGACATCGTTCACCATCAATGAAATGAAGAGGTGCGGTCAAGACAGAGGCAGTCATTCTGAAGTACTGGTATGAGTTATCTGCGGAAAGGGCATTTCAGCAAGGAAATAAAATTTGATGTATCAATAAAAAGATCTAAATTTGGTACAGAAGTGTTAACAGATTCATGGCCCCTTACAGACATGTATGTGATGAATCAACAGATATATCAGTGAGGACCCAACACCCGACACCTATCTACCTATCTACCTATTGAAAAATGGAGGTGCAAGCATAGTAAAAATCATGTGGGGCCTATGATCCAGACAAGCGTAATTAAATGCTATAAAAACTACTTGACTGGCATCCCAGGGCAATCATCCTACCTGGGTAAGTAAATCAACTTGCTTGATAGGACAACTTATCTGGAAATTTCAAAGAAACCACTAACTGTATGCACACTCTTAGACATCTTTATGAGGACTTTTGTGACATCAAACTCTAGATATGATATGCAGCAAATTTCTTTTCTCTTTTATGCTATTCAATTCAGGGCCAGAACCAGCCATTCAACCCAGACACTGAATTAACTCAATCGCTATCGACCTATGAGGCTGAAAGAAATCCACTAAGTGGGGGAATCAACAATTCATCATCTCCTAGTATAACTACCCCAATGCTACCTTCAGCCAGGATAGTAAATGGGTATTTTTCACAAAGAAATCCCTTAATGCTTCAATGCCTCATTATAGGCTCTCTTAGGCCTATATAAAAGATTCTATACAGAATGGAAACATGTACAGTTTGCAAATAAGTAGAATAAAGCACTAGGGATACTCTACATGTACATAACATAACAATTATCATTAATACTATGAGTTGTGAATGAATATTTGATATGTGGTACGAATGATCACTATGTACATTTGCTTTCCTTCCTTATATCAATCAAGTTATAAAAGAAATAATTATAATTCCTCAAGTCTGTATGCCATATATTCACACATCAATTATTCTCAGCATACTAATACATCAGTTATAGGAAACTACTTAAACTGAGCAAAAAAATAGCAAATTAAGCACAGCTGTGCAGCAACACAAATACAGAAACAAAGAATAGGACTATCAAATTTGTAGGGCAATAATATTCACAACAAATGCCATCATGAAGTCAATTAATTCTGAATAATGTGAACACCTTTTAGCCGTGTTAACAATAATCATCAAGAAGTTTAGCAAATTTTATTTGACTTGAAAAGCATCTGATTTTATATTACCGTCACTTGATTTTGGTATAACAAGATAGCCCATTTACTTCCCTTTAAAATGAGAGATCATTTGTAATGGAATCTTGGATGGCAATGCACCTGGATGGTGGTGATGAAAGCGCAGTATAAACCTGGAAAATTAATCTGTGTTAAAGAAAATATTTCTCTTGTAGTATTATTTTCATTTTGTTTTGTATGAAATTGAAAGCCTTCTCCTTGAATATTTCACTTTTTTTCATTCTTTCTGGTGGAAAAAATGGATGTACATGACTTGATCTGATGGTGGATTCTATGTTCTTCTGATAAAATGATGTAAGTTAGATCTTGAGTCAAGTCTTTTGGATGAAGCTGTAAAGGGTCTGTTCATGACATCAATGAGGCCCCATTTCATGAAACTTGTTATCAGTTACAACTGCCACATTTCTATGACAAATTTGCTCTCAGCCAATCAGATGCAAAGATTAAGAGTTATAATGCCCATGTCGAACTTGGAAGCTAGTTTCCACAGCTCACTGGGCATCAGAAAGTTTAAAGCTGGTCTCTAGTTTTGGTAAATTTCAGAGCAGTATCTTTCACTATTTCAATTCATTGCCAAATGAGATGACAGACTGTATCATAAAACTTTTATGATGTATAGGATACTGAATAAAAACTCATTTGTGTGGGTGTACTTAACAATCAAAATGTCAAAACTTTAGTTTTCGGACCCCCGAAAACATTGTCAAAGGAGCATCACACAGTGCCTGCACGCACATAAAAAACCAATGGGCATTCCATTTGTCCGCATGTACACAGCGAATTGCTGTGTGTTTTACGCTGAGCTCGTCGGCGTGGGGTGTGAGGGCGTACTGCTTAGTGTGACCGTTATATTGTGTTTCACTCAGACATTAATTAATCAGAATTCAAGGAAGGAATGTCAAACAATTTCACACATATATCTTTTCATGCAAGATGGACAATATGAGACTATAATTGATCAGTTTAATGTCAATTCTCCTTTTGCTACCAAAACTAGAGACTGGCTTTAATTTGGGGGGCAGTTCTCCCTTTGTTGACATGACTCTCCCTTGAGGCCTACGGACAAGAAGTACAGCTAATCAATTGTGAAATGTCACAAATAACGCGCAGCTCGTATGGCTACTTTAGTAATAGGGCAGCCCTGTGGCTGTGTTGTGTGGCACCGGGGGGGGGGGCACTCAGTATATGATGTGTGGTGGGTATGTGCCGCGGAGAAGACCCCCATGTTTACACTCAAAATTCCGTTCCAAAGCATAGCATTTTTATCTTACTGAGAAAAATAACAAAGAAAACCGTTCAAAAAATAGCATTTTCTTCTTATCAAGAAAAAAGAAGAAAGAAATCCGTTCCAAAGCTCTGCATGTTTTTCGTTTCACCGTTCCGGCCGCATCGATCCACTACAATGAGCTGCATTTTTGGTGAAAAGCGGCCCGCAGAGCGGTGTCCGACCATCACCTCTGCGCGAGCACACCCGGCACCCGTGCGCCGGGCTAGCTGCATGCACGTATGCCCATTCCATAGTGATACATACGCACTCACACGCAGGCGAACTGTTACAAAGACCCCCGTTTTCACAAACATTTGTAGTTCCGAAGCCTGTTCCGAAGACCCTCCTTTTCACAATATGCCCGTTCCAAAGCACCCGTTTCTTGTCTCGCCCGCGGCACATACCTACCACTTTTGGGGTCGAGTGCCCCCCCCCCCCCCGGGTGTGGCACTGACCAGAACATTGTCTAGCTTGGCCTTGAATGAGTTGACCGTTGATCTAAATCATCTTGATCAAGTGAATTTTAAAAAATATTTTCTGATCAATGCTCTTTTTCCTCTGTCCTAGAAAGTGGACAGAGAACACTTCTTTCCTATTGTCAGCATTCGGTGCAAGGTTCTGCATTCGTATGTGCACTAGTTCAGACAGCTGCAGATGCAGATGCATGCAGAAGAGACAGACCTAGACCGAAGTGTTCTGTCTCTAGCATGTAACAGTCGTTGTAGCCTCTTATAATGGTAGGGTCGGCACTCCTCCTTTTTAGAGACAGAAGCGCCCCGGAATGTTGTGCGTGCAATCTCATTGTGCTGGGCAGCACAATGAGAAAACTACCTCAAATCATCGATTTTTCCCCTTTATTCATGAATATAAAAATATCATTATACACTATTACTGACTATAGTAGAGTATATAGCTTACCGATTTTACGATTGATCCTTTTTAACTCTCCATTTTCAGGCAAATCCAGGGTCCTAACGTTAGGTCGTCTCGGTTGAAAATCTTGCAGCAGCCAACCTCTATCTCTGTTCGCCTCAGCGCTTTTCGCAGGGAGATCAGCGAATTCGCGACTCCTCGCATTTCAATCGGCACCATCCGTATTCAAACGATCGACCACTGCCCATTGGGCATAAGCGTACGAACGATGTTTTTGTCGTTGTTGTTTCGTATTGGTCGATCGTCTGAATACGGTTGAAATGCGAGAGCTAGAGTCGCAAATTCGCTGATCTCCCTGCGAAAAGCGCGAAGGCGAACAGAGATAGAGGTTGGCTGCTGCAAGATTTTCAACCAAGACGACCTAATGTTAGGATCCTGGATTTACCTGAAAATGGAGAGTTAAAAGGGATAAATCATAAAATCGGTAAGCTATATACTCTATAGTCAATAATAGTGTATCATGATATTTTTATATTCATGAATAAAGGGGAAAAATCGATGATTTGAGGTAGTTTTCTCGTTGTGCTGCCCAGTACAATGAGATTGCACGCACAACTCTCCGGGGCACTTCTGTCTCTAAAAAGGAGGAGTGCCGACGGCCGACCCTACCATTATAAGAAGCCAACGACTATATGACGACTGTACTTAGTTAGAGACAGAAAACTTCGGTCTAAGACAGACCTAGCTACTTTGTCTGTTCTTACTTAAGTTTTTCCTAAATCATTTCAAATAGGTACCAGATAAATAGGGCAATCAATCTAAATTATAAATGTGTGGAACTTACCGAAGAGAATAACAACAAAAGATCATTCCTAGACCTCAAAATGCTAGCTTTGGTAGCAGCTGATGCTGAACTGCAGAGATCGAGACAGTATGAGAGTTCGAGTCAGGTCAGTCAGCTGGTTTGGAGAGTGGTAACAAACAACAACCTCATCGTTGATATTCGTATTAGAGGCAGGAGAATAAACAGTGAGATTTGACTACCACTCTGCAAGATCGACGTCTTTATCGAGGCACCGTGGTGGGAGTGGCTTTCCCGTTTGGGGGGGGGGGGGGGGGAGGGGGGGGGGGACGTTTGCCGCGTTTCACGAGACCGTCATGAGATATGCTCAACATGTCCTCATACTAGGCCTACCAGATTGAGAAATAGTGTCTTCTTTTGCAGTGAATTTGCTGTGAAAGGGTTGTAGAAAAGCCTGGTTTGTACTGTTTTGTAGTGCCCATGCTTTTTTTTTTTTTAAGCAGTTGTTCTTAAGGTGTGAAAGGGTTGTGAATAAGCTGTACAATAATGGTAAAATGAGTGTAGATTGGTAGTACTTTAGTTGTGAAATGGTAGTGGTTTTGGCTCCAGCACAGTAGTTGAAATCCTGTCATGAAGTGGTCCATCATCACCTGTCCTAAGCAGGTCTTTTTTTAATCCAGTGTGAAAATGGAACAATAGACCACTCCCTATTCAAGGCAATAATCTGTCTGTTGTTATATGGAGCTTTAACACATCCTGTTATGATTGTGCTGCTGGTGAAAGGCTGATTGTTATTTAACACCCTTTTTTAAAGGTAGCTAGTAGCGCACATGAATTTGCACGTGACACCCAATCTGCACAAAAGTTTTACTTTAGATTGCTTTAAGCCACAGAAAAACACTCGTAAAGTTTTAGAACCCAGATCCCAGTACATTCCCATTTAGGATTGAGAAGGAAATATTCAACACAAATTTTCTTTTATTTTCTTTGTTTTGTAAAGGCGTCTTCCTGACGCTTTAAGAGTAAACCATTCATTTTCACCTATTCTTTGGAATATTGTTGTAAATTTGATAACATGATAGTTTTACATAAATATTTATCATTTACACTTGAAATTGGTTTATTTCTCTTCAAATCCTGAAACAATGTTATGCAAATGCGGGCTACTACCTTCAACAGTGACTTTTTAAAAACCTTTTCACAGAGACTTCACTGCAAAATACCACTGCAGCTTTTTCACAATCATATCAGATATACAGTTAAGGTTGGTAGTGATCAAAGCCGTCTTCGCCAAGACCAAATGATTTGTCGGAGGGCATAATAAAATATTGATCGAATCTCTTTGGTCATATCTTCGAGTTCGCCATGATTACAAGTCAACATTCAGTAGGACGGCGGGCAGCGAAAAAAAAAATAATGGGAAGGATCTCTGCCTCGACAGAGTTTCCCATTATTTTTTCTTATTTTTGCAGTTCGTTATAATCCATCGCAATATTTTAAAATCTACAATTATTGTGCGTGGTGACGTTTGTGACTTGGGTAAAAGTAAACTTGTACCTAGTGAATTCCCATGGGCGGCGCTGGGGGGAGGGGGCGAATGCCCCCTATGATTTTTCAAGTGATTAAAAAAAGGGGGAAGAGGAGAAAAAGAAGAAAACATAGGAGGAAGAAGAAAGAAGAGGTTATGGGGAAAGAAAGGCCTGGGTCTGGAAACTTATATAATACCCCTTCATTTTAAACGTCAATAAATTTACCTATGAGTCTGGGGCTGGAAACTATATAATACACCTATTTGTTTATTTCAAACGTCAATAAATTTACCTATGGGTCATCTTGCCCCCCAATCAAAATACCCTGGTGCCGCCCTGGAAATCCTTACATTTATCTCTATAACCTTGACGCTCGTTAGAGGGTGAGGCTTCACTAACGGAGTGGGGCATTTGTCTTTGTGTTGTTTTGTGTTGGGCTGTGTCGTCTCGTCTTTTTTATTATTCATGTATACCTTTTGATACGATTGTAAATATGTTTATGTGGTTGAATTTTATTTTCAATAAAAACACAAATACAAAAACGCAAAAAAGTAACCTTCTACCTTCCCCCTTTATCTCTCATTTTCTTTCTTTCTGTCCGATCTCTCTCCATCTCTCCTTGCCCCCTCTCTATTTCCCCCTTCCCTTTCTATTTTCATTAAATGTTTAATTTATAAGAGCAATATCACAAAGTATAAAATCACTCTCCTTTAGGCTAAGATATTCTGAGCGGCTTGTCACCATGATTTTAACAAGTATTTCAGTCAATCAAAATTCTTTTTTTTTTCCCCATTCTCTCCCTCTGAGAATCTTTCTCTAGACTTTCTTATCCGCCTCCTTCTCTGTTATTCTCCCTCCCTCCCTCTCTCTCTCTCTCTCTCTTCTGTACAATATTCTCTCCGGATAGTCCCCTATCTTTCTCTCCTCTCCCTATCTTATTCTCCTTCCCCTTTCTCTCTAATTCTCACTCTACAAACATCCAAATCAACACAATTCTAGGAAAGTGCGCTGTTCTGTGTAGCATTATGACAGTATTTTTAATACGATTTTGTACAGGAATATTTGGACTAGCTCAGATACACACAGTAGAGTAGATTAATGCATGTTTACAAGGAAAATGATGAGCAGACTGTTTATCATAGTGTGTGGGATACAAATGTTAACCCTTGGACAATACTATGTTCAGTCTCTACAATAGAAAAGGTGTACGTTATATCATTATTGTCATATATCAAAAAATAAGTACACTTAACATGGTAAAGAACTCAGTAAATTAGGGCACAATACAGAGAAACACTTATGGGGTGTTGCAAGAAAGTTGCAATCGATTGCAAATAATTGCTGATTTTGAAACAACCATTCTGATTGGCTCAGGGTCTGCCCTTTTAAGAAGACATGCATGCAACAATGATTTTGATTGGCCAGTGACAATCAGTTGCAACTTGCAATTGATTGTAAATTTCTTGCAACACCCCATTAGAATAACAGAAGTGGGAGGCAATAACTCCAGAGTGTATAAAAGAAGAAAATGTAAAGCCTGGAACACATATCCTGTGTACAACAAGCAGACAACAAGCATAAATGATTAAATGTTTTTGTTTGAGTAGCTCGCTACAATGCTGATCATTAAAAAAGTGCAACTATAATTCCTTGAGAAGACTTTGGTTATCTTTGTTGTTTTATCCATAAGGAGTAAATACTGAATTCTTGGCAGTTGAATTCATATATGATTATATACAATGTAATTGTGACCATTGTATCATGTAAAAACAACCATAGTGATGTATAGTTGTAAACAAGGGTACATTCTTTCCTGTTCAAACCTCTAGAGAGATTGACCCATAGCAGAACAGAGGTTTCTGGAGGCTTGTTCCGATATGAGAAGACATGTCCCAGCATGTCCCCTGCAACATTTTAAGTGTACAAGTCAATGGGATATGAGGTGACAAAAAAAATGTCGCTGAGGCAGGCGACATTACGTTTGTTGCCTGGCAGCAAAAAGCTGAGGACAAATCAAATTCTTAAAAATATGTTGTCATGAGTATGTCTGCCCAACTTTTGACAAAAGTCTCTTTTTATTGATAGTTGACATGTTAATGAGCATTCATTAACATAAGTGGTGCCACAATGTTGCATCATATCTGAACACTAAAAATGCTGTGGGTATTTGTTGCGGGGACATGTCACCTCATATCTGAACAAGCCTTTAAGGGCTAAATTAATCAGCTTTCTCTCTTCAAATTGGCATTAATAACTTCTCATTTTCAAATCTTTCACAGTTAGAATTTTGAAAAAAAATGAATATGCATATGACATGAACCAGTGTGAATAAATACTGCAAAATTTCACAGAAAAATTGCCTATTCGCACACCAAAATAGTGGTGATATATTTCACAATGCATTGCCAGTTTAGAGAGTTTAATGATTAGCTACAATCAAATTGCTCTTAGTCATAAACAGTAGTGTACAACAATAAAAATAGACACAAGTTTTTCCATGAATTTTTCTCTTTCTGCTCATGTATACTACATATATGTTATTCCTACCATTTTGGATTTAAAGATACCGCAAAAGTATCACTTAGAGGAGACACTGTACTGCTATGGGTAAAACCTGTTCAAACCTTATCAGTGATCAGCAAAAATAGCACTACTGATCTTTATCTCATTAAATTGATTATTCACACTGACAGAATGGAAAATATTTGACTTATAAAATCATCAGATTTGTCTAAATACCTCTTACTGACATTGATATTGATATTCTGTGAGATATTCTAAAGTTTAAGACAAGAAAACAATTTGCAAAAATTTAATGGCAATTGACAAGTATGTATTATTTTTTATTCATTCAGAATATTACTTTGATATGCAGTTATAAAACCACCACTTATACCGGAATCAGTTTTTCTTTCATAAAGAAACCAATATAAAGTAATCTCAGAGAAAAGAAAATAATAAAGAGGAGAATGAGTGAGATCACACCTGGTTTTTCATATTCAAATGGTTATATACCATTGCAAAACAAGTATTCCTTTTTCACGGATCAATACTGACATTCCTTCAAGGAATCACTTTTACAACCAAGCTTACCATGTTAAGTCATCTTTGATTCACCAATGTACAGCCACTTTATTTTACATCCTTCCACTATAGCTTCATGCACTAGCTCTGGACTTAAGCTTTAAAAGACTGATGTCAAATATCATTAATCAAGAAATGCCTGTTCCTGGAATAAATTTTTTTGTTTTAGTCCAAAGAATTGATTTATAGATTTGATGGTCCCACTACAATAAATGCATATACCAATGTGTTACTGAGTCATGTAACAGAAAGCTTATCTAATTGTAAGTTAAAAAGTACATTATGTATAGGGTAATTTCATCAGTAGACTCTGCTGTGCTTGAAACAGAAAAGTAATTTTCAAGTTGTCCCTTTATTTCAAAATGAAAATGAGGAATAATATATACCATGAAAGAGAAATTAAAACAAAAACAATAATAAAGAGTAAAGAGTAATGTGTAGACTTCTAATAACTATTTTGACAATCTATAAACACAAACATTAATAAATGGATTTACAAAAAAACATGATAACATGATACTTTCTGGTAATAGTACAATTGGAAAGGTGTACATGTGCATATAATATCATATCCCCAGAACTATACAAATATTCATCTTTGCATCGAGTAAGCACTGTCAGTCTTCTGATGGATCATCTGAAGAGAGTTGTTATACAAATATAATTCTAAAAGATTTTAACGGTAGATAGCACGACAATGGAAGAAAATTGTGATAATCCATACTTCACTATTAAAGCCTTCCTCTCTAGTAATTAACCCTGGTCACTTGATTGCAACCAGCACACACTGTGTGCACCATCTCTACTAACCAAGAACCATTCTCATCTGAATGCATCATTCACATGCATCTCCTGTGTCCAGGAATGGCAAACTAAAATAGATGCAAAAAAGACATAAGTCCCTAAACTGGGATTTTTAACCTGGCCCAGAGACATAACTAATAAACCACAGCACTTTAGTGAGCTGAGAGCCAGAATAGCATTATATCTGTGATAAAGTATGTAACACCCTTATGGCTCTCAGCAGATGATTTATCAATATAACTCCAACATACATTTTCTGCCAAAATAAAAAATATGCAGCAGCTAATACATCTACACAGATTAGGATAACAAGATTTCTCTAGCATTACTGCCACGATATGTTACATTTATAGAAACAAGCCTTATTGCAACTTCTCTACCAATTTTCATTAATGTTCCAAATATATAAACACTCTGCTATGTACAAGTATATGGATTTCATGTCATCTTGATTGAAATAACTACCTGAATATGATTCATTCTCCAGGTAGAGCTTATATATGATATCATTGTGTGTCAAACAGAGATAATGGAAGCACAGCCAGTGAATATACAATGCTTATATTCACACATTACAGGCATTATGGGATATGAATCTAAGTTTTTTTCTTCATAAAACCCACTCATTTTAGTCAGGGCAATGCTCAAATGTGATAGGTTATAACTTCTTTACGCAATAACTTTTGTTTCATCACAATTTTGTTTTAAAATAAATAAAAAAAATTGACCATTTTCTTACCCTTCGGCTTGACACACAACAGCATCATGTTTACTTAAGGAACTTATGATAAATATGTTTATACAAAGCACATATAAACACAACCCCTGGAATTTACAAATCACTTTAATGCACAATAATGCACTTGATGACACTGTTATTTTCAAGATATAAACTTAATGACAGAGCTATAATAAAATAACAATAATAATATGCAGAGAAAGAACAACTAACATTATATGAAGAATCATTATATCATCCTCTTTTAGAATATTCTACAGAGAATAAGAAAAGAGAAACTAAAAGAAAAAGAAGAAAATTCAAGAGTGTAGTTTTTAAATTTTGCTTGCATTTCTTCTATGGTCATTTGCATGAATACATCAAAACAAAAATGTCATGAAACAGGGTTTGATTCCAACAGATGGAAGAGCAAACAACCCTTTAAATTTCAAAATGAGTTAACCTAGGAGTTAACCTGCAAAATGTACAAATTTGAAGAAATGCAGAGTTTACCATATAAAAGAGTTGTCATTCAATCTGGCAAATGAAAAGAGGAGGAAAGGTAATTAAATTGGCATTTGTGTACATTAAATGGAATTATCATGAGTTCAGAACATCTTCCTTGGTATATTTTAAAGACATTGGTTAACATTGTTATGATTTTAAAAAAATCTTGTTTTGTTACTTGAAAATGGGATAAACATATAGGGTTATAGTGTAAAAATACCAGTCTGAAAGTTTAAAAGTATAATATCCACAGGAAGTATTTTTAAATATTAGAAATGAGAAGCAATGTTTGAAAAATATACGAGGGTCGGTTGCACAGACTAGACATATGGAGTGCGCATGCGCGCATGGCTCACCAGACTGTACTGCGTGTATTGGCGTATCACACGGCGGGAGGCACATAACGGCATTTTCAAATTCAAGCAAAGTGGTCCTCTTCAAGTCCTCTTAGTGATTGTCTTGTGAGACGAAGGATAGTAAAATTGCCGTTTGCGTCTAACTTACACTTTTTCATTCCAAATTATGGTTGGTTTCAGGGTTTTTGAGTACAAATACAAGTACTCATTCACATGTTTCATCTTAGTTTGAGAATTTTTTAAATCAGCTACTCACAAAGTTAGCCAATGCCTTTAATACTGTAAACATGGTTTTACCAACAGAGAGAATTTGACCATTCCTATTCTATCTGGATGTACATGTAGCAAAAGCTCAGCAATTGTTCAGTATTGAACAAAACAAAATGCAGAACAATGCACACGTTAACACACAAACCCACAAAAATAAACTATGCGCATGTTCCACTATGATTATGTCTTGCAAATACAATGCAGGAATGCTAATGAGACGAATGATACTCAATAGGGCAAAACGTATTAAGCAACTAATGTGCTAGAAATAGTAAAAGCATTGGTCTTCCATTCCCTAGTCACCAAGATGGAATATGAAGCTCTCATGTTAATACTTGAATAATACGGACTGGCCTTGATAGAGATATGACATATATTGCCCAAATTAGACCATATCGCCCAAGGCGGGAGCCGAAGGTGATATGAATCTAATGAGGGCAATATATAAGTCACATCTCGGAAAGGCCAGTCCATATTATTATTATTATCATCTACATGACATCTTGAGCAAATTCATGAAAACAAATTCTCAGAATTGCACTTAATTCCTGGTCATTGAATTCAGTAAATCTCGGAGTCACCATCCTGAGTACGGGTACCACTTTACATTTACTTTACGGTAAAAAATGCAAGCTTTAAAAAGGCAAAACAAAATCATTCACAAAATTTGCATTGCGCACTGTAATATGCAAATTTCATTGCACTCGATTGCGCATTTAAACCAAGTTTGATGGTTTGTGCATGCTCAAAATTTCTTGTACTTGTATTTCTCTAAATTGGGTTGATATGATTTAAAAATTGACCTGCTCAGATGTCTTGTATTGATATAAATTCAAAATATATTAGATATCATATCTTCCTCTTCATGCATAGTGGGTTATCAGTAAAGAATGGAAAATGTCACCGACTGATAATTTTCTACTATCAAACCTAAACCATCCAGATCAATTTGAGAGTGTGTTTCTTTTACATTAATGTTCCAAAAGATATCTCACTTGTTAAATTTATCACTTGGAACTATAAAAACATGAATGCAAAATGTTATAATGTTCATGATGATATTCTCACACTATGGCAATATCTCTTTTCCATTTCATCCTAATTTCATCCCATTTTCATATAAAAAACATACAAAATGTATATTCCTTCGTCAAAAATAAGAGGATTGTGTGTTTATATTCATACCATACAAAAACAGAAAATATGATTTTCCAGATGAATTGTTGTGAGACAGGATAATTTCAAGACAAACTCATCATGAAACTGATAGATAGGGGTATATAAAACGTCAAAATAATTTGGTCTCTTTCATCACTAGTTTGATAGATAGGGGTATATAAAATGTAAAAATAATTTGGTCTCTTTCATCACTAGTTTGATAATTTGTTCAAAAAAGAAATACTTGGAATGTCTTAATAATGCCTTTAACAAAGTGATTTTAATTTTGTTCGTAATCTGAAAGGTATAATTCAGCATTTTATTTTCATGAGCAAGTAACATGAATTAATAAGTACTCTTTATTCAAACCACATGAGTGAGAGGACATAATGCTCTAAATCAAGTTTAATTTTATTACAAAATAAATTGATTTTCTGAGATTCATACCTTCATGCTACAAGGCTTCAATCTTGCATCAGATGAAAATTGCTCTGGGAAACCTACTCAATAGTAGCTGTATAACAGTATGCTGAATTCCACTTACATGTTTGATTCAACTCAGCTATGCCATTTTTCGGTGAAAACAGCGCATGCTACAGGTATTTCACATTATCAACATGATACATAATGTAAAATTGGGCAACATGTAGGGAAATGATGTAGTCGTATACCATAGGTCTTTAAATAGATGACAATAATGCAATATTGGTCAAGTGAATTCGATAAATGGGTTAGATTACATGCAATATTGCCTATTTTGGGAAAACATTCACTGTGCAGTATCCATTTCTATGATCAATTCCATATGTGTCTGATGTCTGCATGAGAAAAAAATCAGCACAAACCTGTTATGAGTCTATTCCTTGACAAAACATTGCCACAAATATAATGTACAATCAAAGTACCTTTGTTCCTAGGAAAGAAAAAAAAGCTGCATAGTAAAATAATTATTAAACTTTTGATATAAACTTTTTATAGAAAAGGATCATATATCAAATTATGCAAATACATGAAAATGATCATGAAAAGCAATAATAAAAGTGATGATGATGATGATGATGATGATGAAAATAATGATAATAATAATAATGATAATAATAATGAGAAAAAAGAGGAACAAATCTGAATAGCCTATGCAGATGTACAGTAGTTGCATTAATAACTTGTTGCAGGCGACCAAAATAAAACTTGCAGTGTTTTGATGTCTGAAAAGAAGTATTACAAGTGAGGGGGAAAAAAAGAGTATATCCTACCTAATGGCTATAGAACTGTACAATAACTAAAGTTCAGGAAAAACAGTACAAAATACTTAAAGAAAAATAAAAGGAAGAAGGAACAGCTGGCATCACTGTACAGTGCATATTATGCATTTGTTCAACTACTGGCAACAGCTCAACTCAGTTGAAGATAAGACTGGGTCAGTTGTGTCTGTCTCCATCACATTATCTCACAAATATATAGTCTGATATTCATACTAGTTCCTCCATATGTATGTATATAACGATGAAGGTTGTGTAACACAGTACATACAATATCATATGCCAGTAGCAATTATATTTTGGATCTTTTCATGGTGAAAATCTTGTTGCATCAGGAAGGTGCACCATCATCAATTTCTTCAACATATGTTGATGGGAAATATCCAACCTGTAGAAGTGAATAACAAGAAAAGAAGAACTGTTACCTGAGATCTCTCTGTCAACCATGACAGCACATCAAATACTTTTCTTCATACAACCCGCATACACTTTGTCCATTCACCTAGCTGATGTTATACTATGTTTCCATCAACATCAGCTCTTTGGTATCTATCAAAAGTACACTAACCATAACCCTAAATCAAAGTACAACCTCAATCCTCATCCTATATCTGCGATGAAATGCGGCTAGAGCAAATAGTTGAATTGGATCCTCAGCCTTACCCTGTTTCCTATGCAACCCCTTCACCATTCTTTGTGCCTTCCTGCCTTCTTAGAGGCTACCAACTTGCTCTCTCTTTATGTCACTTTTCTGGTGTCAATTCAACAAATATGTTATATATTTATACTGAATGTTAAGATCTCTGTGCACTTGGTCAGGTGTGGGAAGGAAGGCCTGTGGGCCATGGCCATTTAGTTGACCTGTTCCTCACCAAGGCTACCTGGCTTGGTGCACAGGGATCTATGAAATTATTGTATTCACTCACTTTGTATGTTACCTTTGTTTGTTTCTTGATTTTTGAAAGTGCCAAATAAATAATAATAATAATAATAAATACCATACCTATCCAAAGCACCAACCCTATATGTAACCTTGAATCCTTTGTACTGATGACTTACCCTGTCTCCTATGCAACCCTTTCACCATTCTATGTGCCTTCCTGCCTTCTTAGAGGCTACCAACTTACTCTCTCTTTATGTCACTTTTCTGGTGTCAATTCAACAAATACCATACCTATCCAAAGCACCAACCCTATATGTAACCTTGAATCCTTTGTAGTGATGACTTACCCTGTCTCCTATGCATCCTTTCCACCATCCTCTGTGTCCTCCAGCCTTGCTGATGATAGCTACCATCTCATTCTCTCTCAATGTCAATTCTCTTGTATCCCTGGCACTGAAGTCATACATGGCCTTGGCGTGACCTATCACATTGTAACGTTTGTTTCTCACACCTGTATCAAACAAATCAAGCATTTCAAGCAATGAATAATTGTTTATATTACATAGCCTATATAGATTTGAATCAGTGATTGGTCAAAATACCATCACATGACTAGAGCTGCAAGGATCGCAATTGTTACATTTGGTTTTGACGTCACCTCGGTCAATATAACGGCGTTATATTCACCGACACGGAAAAAAATACACGAGGGCTCGAGGCGAATTCGCCGCTGGAATGCCAAAAAGAGCCCTGGAAACTAAAAAAGGAGCCCCTGAAATTCTCATAAGGTCCAATGTAAACTGTAATACAATGCAGAAAATTTGGGTGGGTGGGCTCAAAAAGTAGCCCCGGAAAAAAAATAACTAATTTTTTCCCTGCACCGACATGACATCACTCACTGCGTAACTATGCTGCGTAGTCATGTGTGTATGCGTAGTATGCATGCTGTATTTTTTCATTATTATGTAGGCCTATTATTTGTTACATCGGAGCTGCAGCAGACAGTGCGAGTTAATGCAACACTCTGATGACGAATCTATATTGACTATAATATAACAGATATTGCCTGGTCTATCTCTTTAATAAATAAAATTTCATCTCCCCTCTGAAGCTATATTTTTCCCTTGGGACAATATCTTCCCTCAGCGATGTGCGCTTCGGGGAAAATATAACCCCTTGGGCAAAATATAACTCCGTCGGGGAAATGAAATGTATATCAAACCTCTAGGCAGGCAATATCAGTATAATGGTCCTTTTATCTGTTCACTACAATGCCCGAGATATCATGGGGTGACATGAAAGAAAAATACATGCTATGTTACACTTGAACACTACAAGGGAAAGGATGAAGTCTGGGCCAATGCACAAAGTACAACGCAAAGGTCATATGACAAGTGACCTTATTCGAAATTCATAATGCCTCCACAATCACTTCAGAAACAGATGTTACAAGATCCCTTTCTTTTTAAAATTATGCTGTAACATAAAAGAATACAGGGAGAACTGACCCATAGATATTATATTTTGGATCAGAAATGAATCTTTTAAGGATTGGCTTAAAGACCTTCACGTGATCATTGGTATTTTCAGCTATTTCAGAATGTTGGCATGAAGGTTTACTATTTGTGTAATGACGTCACATTACGTGAAATGAAATATTCAGTGGGCACATACGAGAGCGCACCATGGGTAACTCTCGCGGTGTCACGGCTACTGCGTTTCTCAATTTTTGATCACTTTGCAGTTTATCTGTACAACGTTTAGAGCCATAAAGCATTCGATAAGACATAAACATGAAATAAAGAATATTAATTTGATGTGATTTGACTGATTTATTTAAACAAGGTAAAAGCTCACTTCACTCACTTCACCCACGGGGCCGTGTATTTATCACGAAAAATATGAATAGGCTACATGTCAAACAAAATATGAATACATGCAAGAAACTAAGAAAATAAAATACATGTATAAATACATATAATCTTGATCCAAAATATAAAACAAATATACTCTGCCATAATTTCGAATTTCTAGTTAAAACTATGGGCCTCAGTGCCTCCACTAGTACCATTCACTTTACCATTCACTTCAGGGCCGTGCCCCTTAGTAAATAGTAATATTTCAGAGTCACCTCTTGCCCATAATTTTAACCAGAAACTCTCAAGGCAAAGTATATTTGTATACTATAAAAAAAGTCACCAGATCTTGCTCTCTTGTATTAAAATGATATCATTCTCATGATGGCACCTAGCTAAGACACCTTCTGAATCTGAAGTGCCTATCTATAAATTCTTTACCACAATAGCACACTAGCAGCAGATGAACTGAAAGTAGCATGATTCAAAGAAAAATAAAGAAAGAGAAATTAATCTTTTTAATCCCATATTTGAAATAAAAACTCCATAGTAACAGCACACAGAGTTTATCGGCTTATACGGAAAAAACTTGAGTGTGAAGGCAGAATCATGCCTAAAGACGATGTGCATTATATATAAATTGCAAATCAACATAAAATATGCTTTATAAATCAGTAGATATGATGTGATGAGGAAATATGTATTGTGATATCATCTTCCATGCAAGGGCAACGCATTGGGTTAGGTTTAGGCCGCTTATCAAAAGTCTCGTCCCGCGTCTTTGATCGTCTTCTCTGTGACCGTTCTTTTACCAATCCCCTTTGTTTTGTATACGGAGAAACGGGAGGATCAGAGGGGAAAAGACGCTGAGCGGGAAATGCACTAAAGGCTGCGTTCCAAATTGGCTCTGATTTTTTATAAGGTGCCTTATAGGCATTAGTCAATTAGCGTGGAAAGAGCCCACAAGTAGCCTAGCAATTTTTAGCAAATGCATTTTTGATCCTTTTGCTTTATCTTCACATATTCCAAGCAAGTACATATAATTGCTATCAAGAAAAAAAGTAGAAGCTTGTTTCCCTGGGAGCAATCTCATCCTGCAACTGGCATCAGCACACATTTTTGATCGATTTTACTTAGAATCAAAGGGGAAGGTTTTGTTCTTGTACACAGGGGCTTCCTTGATTAGGAAATATTTATTTGAAAAGGAGGAATTTTCTTTCCTCAATTTTGCAAACTCCTCTCCTAGTAGCTTACACTTTTTCTTGCAAGGACATGATAAACATAAGCAGTCATTATTGTCTAATTTCGAAATAACCTCACTTTAGTAAGCTGATACATGTATATCTCTTCAGTTGCAATTTTCAAAATTAAAAGTGAATTTTATTAGCTACAAAGCCAGTGTGGATATATCCAAAAGCAGTATATCGCTCTCTGCAGCAAATTTGGAAAGTGAGTGGGTAGAAAATTTTTTGGCAAGGCTTACACCTCGGAGCACAAACCGCCTTTTTATTATTTTCCTGAAGGCACCTTGATCTGATGTTGGAGTGCATAACCCTATTGTAAACTTTCAAACAATACCACCTGAAAAATCAAATACGTGGCATAGCAGGGACCTTAGAAATGTGATTTACTTGATAACTTTTTACCAAGAGCCAAAGGAAATGCTAGTTTCAAGTATTTGGCCCATTTACAACAATTTTTTGAACCATTAGGCTTTGCTCAAGCTATTGCTCTTCGGCCAAAAAAAAGGCTGTGCGCCATAATTAAGAATTTACTTGAGCATAAAAGCAAATGCTGGTTTTATAAATACAACCCAATATCTTGCAGCTAAATACTTTCTACATATTATACAGCTTGAAATACTTAGAGAGGTGACAAACCCTGAAATGAAGCAATACAGTTTCAAAAGTGTCACCCCTAGTTAATCCGTTTCAAACAGCATTTAGGATATTCTCTCCATGTGAATTGTGTCCGACATTTTACACAAATCTCTAAGCCTAGAACATACCATCTCAGAATTCTATGGTGAGATAAAAGATATCCATCTATACATGGTTTAAAAAAGCATCTACAGACATATGGGGTGTTGCAAGAAGGTTGCAATCAATTGCAAATAATTGCTAATTTTGAAACAACCATTCTGATTGGCTCAGGGTCTGCCCTTTTAAATAGACATGCATGCAACAATGATTCTGATTGGCCAGTGACAATCAGTTGCAACTTGCGATCGATTGCAACTTTCTTGCAACACCCCATTGGACTGCAAAAGGATGTTTCAAAGGAAGTAATGTTAGAAAAGCAAATGAATTGAGGTGATATGCATTATTAGCTTCAAAAACAAAGTTTCCTGAGAAATTAATAGAAAGAATAGATGTGAAATTTCCTGATAATTGAGACTATTCCTACTTCAAAAGAGAAGGAAGTTGAAACTAGTTAAATACAAGTTTTGCTACTTTTGTCATGTGTACACTGGAAAGTACTAGCATTGATATGAACACTGGTATAAAGTATATGTATATGTTATTCAAATCAGTTAAAGTGCCTCCTTCTTTCTTCCTTATTATTTGACTGTATGTACATGTATTATATACTCCACTAATTTTGTTGGATGAATATTATGTTTTCTTTGTTTTTTCTTTAAAAAAAAAAGAAAGGAAGAAAAAAAAAGAAGTTGCATTCTAAGGGGGTTACTTTTTGTCATTACCACAATGCACGACTATGTTTCCACAGAGTGCAAGCAGTCTTGAAATAGTAAGGTATTACCCAGGCCCCTAAAGCTCCGCCATTATGTCCAGATCCATTAGAAGGCCAACCTAAGCATCCATCAATATTCATGAGCAAAAATGAATAATTCATTTTGTAAGATGCTTCCTAGAAGTAGCGTGCGTTTGTGCATGTTTTAAAACATTATGCCAATCAGCTAAAAACATGCACAATAAATGCACATCAATGCGCAACAAATGCGCATTAAATCAAAGTATCATAATAAAAGTGATACGCGCAGTAGATATGAATAATGCAACAAAAACGGGTGCTTAGGTCGACCTTCAAATGATCTGAAAGAGGCGGGGCCTAATGCCATTCACGTGCTGCTTTTCGTCTATTAAATTTATTATATGTCTATGGTATTATCAAATGAGCAAAATATTCCACTGAAGAAAAAAATATATACTACAGAACTTACAACATACTATCCTGTCATCCATCAATTATTGTACACAAATTTAAAAAAAGAGTGCATCTGAAATAAAAACCTGTGATCCTTATGTAATGATGTCACACATTTTAAGCACATACTATGCTGAAGGATAAAAAGTTAGTTTTCATCTACAAAAGACTTTTTGCAGTTAGTTAAAGAATTTATGTGATGTTAACTAAAGGGCAAAGTGCTAGCATTCCCTCTACAGGACTCACTACATCCAATAACCAACCAAATACTAAAAAAAAAGGTTTTTGAAAACAGCACAAGTGAAGTACAAATATTAACTCTTGTGAAATAATGAAAAAGAGCGTTATGATTCTAAGCATATAGGAGCATAAAGGAGATTTAACAGCATACCTAGAGATGATGGTGGTGGTACAGGTTCAGGGTTGGTACCAGCTCCTTTTACAAATAAGGGTTTATGAAATAATAACAATAACAGACAGTTCTTGCCAAGCAATTTATATTTTCAGAAATGGCCTCAGTGCACTTAGGGAAGGTGATAAGGAGAAAGAAAAAAGAGGAAAAGCTGTCAGGGAATGTCTGTACTGAGTGAAATATAGCATAATTTAATAGGTATGCTCTCAGAGCAGTTCTAATTTCCCAACTGTGTTATTTTGTCTTACGTTGTATAGGATGCCATTCCAAAGGAAGCTTGTGCAAAATTTTTAATGGTATTATGCTTCATCCAACAATTTGGAAACTATGCCCAATGTGAGAGGCATTATAATACATGATGATAACATCATTCTGTCATAAAACCCAGGGTAGCTGCATTAGCATTAATGGCAATTATTTCAAAAGCTCTTTGGAAGCACCAAGTGTCTTCTATCATATTGCAACATGCACTACACAAAAAAGAATGTTGTAGTTGTTATTGTTAAACTGGTGTCATTTTCTTACTGGTCTATTGCTTCTTTTATATTGGTTCCATAGGAGTGACTGGGGATAAAGGTTATCTCTGAAAGGTGTCACTTTGTATTCAGAAGTGTAACACATGATCGTCAGTGGTATTGAACATGACTCCCTATCTTGCATATTTCTGCATACTTTCCCAAAATATGGCCCCCTTTTGAATCACAGAAGGACGAAATGGGACCTAAATATTATTCTATTTTGGGCTAACTGAATTGAACAATCTCAGCAGACTAAAAACCATCTGTCCCTAAATCCCAAGATTGGTTGCTTTACTTTCTTTCTAAAACTGAAAATGTCATTTCATCAGATATGAAATATTCAATATTTGCAATTTGGTAGCTTTAGCAAATGTGCTCTATTCAAATGCATTCACTTTTTCATATGATGATCCTCATGATGAGTTGATATAGTTTTCTTTTCTAACTGTTACATGATAATTAATACTTCTTTTTTTTATTCGATCAAATAAGAAGTCATTGAAAAAGGCCTTGAGATATCTGATGAATGCAACAGTTTTTCTTATAGCACCATTATTAGGATGAAAATATCTGATTTATGACTTAATTATAATTATGTTTCATGTTCTTTGTTAGATGTATTTGTTTTATATTCTATTATGTGTTTGGAAACCCTGTAAATGGGGCAAGTGCGGATCATGTAATTGCACTGTGCCATGGACCTGCATCTGTCAACTGCTTCTTTAGACTGAATACTCCCATGTTTGAGAGAGACAGAAAAAAAAGAGAGACATGGGCATTCACTTATGGGAACATTGTGAAAATACAACCATTTATTCATAATTTTTTGTTCTTTCTGTTCAACAAAGGTATCCTTCATTCAAATCCACAAACATGTGACAGTTTGTTAATACCTTTTTATGAATGCTAGATTTCTATCATGCATTCATAAAATCACTATAAAGTGAAAGCATTGGGGCTACCCATTCCAAGACTTTGATGTGATGAGTATTCTTACCATTCTCTGTGCAAGGCATGAGTCCTCCTCTGTAGGGTTTCCGCAGATATGCATCCAATCCTCGGAACACACTCACAAGGCTGTTTGTACTGTAATAGTTAATCATTTCCTGTATGGGTGAAAACAATTGACACTTTGATTTGATTTGATGTGACTGAAGTTGATCCACTCATCACCAATCGTTATATCACTGACACTCATTTCGTGATACATTCTTTATGGTCAGAACATAAATATGTCATATGGGTAAAATGAAGAAGAAGAACAACAACAAGAAGGAGAAGGAGAAGAAGGAGGAGAAGGAGAAGGAGGAGAAGGAGGAGGAGGAGGAGAAGGAGGAGAAGGAGGAGAAGGACAAGGAGAAGGAGGAGGAGGAGAAGGAGAAGGAGGAGGAGAAGAAGAAGAAGAAGAAGAGGAAAGGGAGGAGAAAAGATAAAAACGAAAAAGAGTACAAGATGTGAAAAGGCTATACTTACTTGTAAGGATGAAAAGGTGGTTTGTTCTGCCAGTCCAAACTGATTGTTCTCTATCACTACCTTCATATGCTTGACCTGGTTCTCATGCCTGTCATGACAATTAAACAAACTCTAATGAAGCCTAACAATCTATCAAGAATACTCAGTGCCTTTCAACACTTATGTCAATGATCTACTTATTCCTTGCCGAGACATAATCACAAAAAATTGATAGAATAAACAATAGAAAATACATTTTCTTAAATGGCATACTGAGTAAGAATGATGAATTTGTAAGACATTTTAGAGCAAGTGCCATAAGTGGCAAGCAGAGACAGATACTGGTATAATACGAAAAACCATCATCATCATCATTATCATCATTATCATCATCATCATCAACATCATTATCATCCTCATCTCTGATATATAGGGCCTACAGTGTATTATCATCTGACTGCAGAAAGGTCATGCTGAATGCTTTTATTTCACAGCAGCACAGTGACAGAATAAGTAAAAGAAAGACTGAATAGCTTCCCTACACCTTATTCCTCCAGACTAGGAGGCAGGTAGCCTATCTTTTAGCTCTTTAAGCATTCCATAGACTTTAACCTTTTCTATCTCACATGGAAAATCTTAGCTGAAGTGTCAATAATTTAGAATAAGGCGAGAACTTACTCCAAGCTGACGGCATATCCTCTCTTACTTTTCCTGAGTAGGAAGCAGCCAGGTTTAGCTATTAGCTTGTCATTTGCTTCTTGTCTCTCCATCTCACCAACAAACCTGTTACACATGATAGCAGGGAAGAAGAAAGAATCAAAGGAAAATAGTTAACAAGTGAAAAAAAAAGGGAAAAAATAACAAAAGGAAAGATGCATGTAATTGAACAAATTCAAAACTTAAACCCTGCTTTAGCCATTAGCTTTTCTTTGGCTTCACGTCTCTTCAACTAACCAAATAACATGCTATACAAAACCAGGTATATAAAGAACGAACTTTCATCAAAATGCCTGAGGAAAAGCCAGATAGGTAGTTTTTATGAATATAACAACCAAAAAAAAAAAAAAAAAAATATTTCTTGCCAGTGAAATGAGCTCTGCATGGTAAGTTTTTACAAAGTACATAAGGCTTCTGTTCCAGCAAATGAGATATCCTTCTTACAATCTGTCTGAAATACTAACCAATCTTTCTAAGACTACAATTTCACTTCAAATATACTATATATGTCTATTCATCATCAAAAATTAGAACACATATGATGCTATTTTTCAAAGTTCCATGTTTCTGTGATAGAGTATAAAGAACTAAAAACAGCAAGATACAGAAATGAGCAAGCACACAATTTAGCAATTCTGCTCTTTAAAACTGTGATTTCACTACAGCAGCTCTGTCCTATAACTGGAAATATAGTTTTCTGAGAGGCAAAAAGAAGAGACAAAAGGTTACGTGTAGGTACACAAACACACAGCTTAATATCAAATATATTGCCAACTTGGACTGTGTTTAATAAACGACATAACACTTCTTTATATAAATGTAACAACTAGCATATTTATGTCTGCATTTCACTACTGCTTTTACCTAAATGTAGTTACATATTCATTTTAGTTTTCCTTCAGGTTCAGCAAGATTGAAACTACAGAGTATCTATTTCTAAATTAGCATCTCTCTCCCCATTTAATGCAATACTAGAGAGATATTTTTTCCCAAACTGCTTAACTTTGTTCATGTGAAAAAAAGAATTGCTAGGTCAGACCTCGCTTTCATGCGAATGAGCATCCCTAATGATTTCACCATTGTTGGGATCACCCAGCCATCAGTTTTTTTGGACAGGCTTCAATGATATCTGTGAGGCAATCATTTCTACTCCTTCACTGCGACAATGATTCAGAAGAAGTCACGTGGGCTGTTTCCTTCCTGTTTAATTGGTAGAAACTTACCAATTCTATTGTTCAGACCTGTGTGACCACTTTTATCATTATTGGTACATAGTATTTGCAATTGATTTTAGCCTTATCCTTATTGCTGAGATTGGACAAATTCATTGGAATATACGAGCTCCATATTAGTGGAGAAGTCACTCACCTACCTTGGAAAAACATAGAGATAATATTCCCTCTTCACTATACCATCACTATGTAAACAACTAGCAAACATTTGTGGGAAATTTATATCATAAACAGGTGTATATTCTTGGTAGAGAAAAACAACTCTGCTCTGCCTCTACATAAGGATGCCAGTTACATGTATCATCTGATATCCCAAAAGATGTTAATCAATTGCATTTTACACATCAATCCGACTCTTAGCACACAGTTTTATTTTTGTGTAGTCAAAAAGACACAGAATGTTTCCAAACAATTTATGCATCAATGTTATGATGCATATCAAAGCATTCACATTCTTTCCAACAGTTACACAATGCACTTAGAAACATTGTATTAAGTGCAATATAAATGTTACATATTATTATTATTAATATACAGTTCTAATTGTGCATGTTTTTGCATCATTTACACTGTTTCCACTAAATTTTTACCAAACTTCATATGCTTCATGTCCTCCTTTTTTCACAGCACAGCAGAAGTGTTTCAAACTGGACTTGTTTTAACCCTTCACCAAAGAAACTAGAGTATTTCCAATGAAGCAAGCAAGAGAAATAGTTTTTCTTTTCACAGTCTGTAAAAAAAAAAAAAGTCTTCACTTTCAATATTTTCTTTATTCAACACATGATCCCATTCTACTACATACTCATACTGCATCAAAACAGCACCTGCTATGATGAAGGTCTGACAGAATCTACAGAATAGTATGTGAAAGCCTATTAAACAGATGCTATTTTTTTCAACTGACTGTAAAAAAGAACCATTTCTCAAAGTAAACTAAGCAGTCGGATGAACTCATTCAGTGAATAAAACACAGAGATGAGATCGGACTTACCATGGGTACTGAAATAAACCTGATATTTCAGGTGCTTGCTGTTGCTGTAGTGGTTCTCTAGTCTGTGATGGCAAATGTTGAAGAGGATTTATCTGTTCGTAACTCGCAATCTGGTGAGGGTTATAAGGGAAAGATTCAATGCATACTAGGTTGTATACTCTACGCACACAATATACAAAGGAAAATGTGACATTTGCTCAGGGCTTGATGTCATCAGAGATGTAGATTAAGGTTTAATGTTGGGTTGGCAATAGATTAAAACTAAACTGAAGGCTCAATGAGATATAAGAGGCCAGAGTTGTCACTACTGTGGGGGGGGGGGGGCAAATGCGCCACCTCTGTCAGCAAAAGAAGGAAGGAGGAAAGGAAAAAAAAGAAAGAAGAGAAGAGAAAAAAAAGGAAAAGAAAGCAGGAAAAGAAAGGAGAGGTAAAAAAAAAAGAAAAGGGGAAAAACCTGGAAGTGCTCGCTTGCATTTCATGTATCTTATGCAATGCTGCCAGTTATTATTTATCTAAATATGTTATACTATTTTTCTACTCATAGAATGCTATATAACTGCATGTTATCAAGTTGACCTAAAATAGATGAATTTTCAGGACTTAAAATTTTGCAATTGACCCTGTGACCTTTGATCTTCAACATACCCCAAAATCTAATCAGATTGTCTTGCTATGGTGATACATACTAGCACCAAGTTTGAAGATAATACCTCAAATGGTTCTTGAAATATTGTGTTAGTGAGGCTAACACCTGAAATTTCATAAATTGACCTCTGCAACTTTTGACCTTTGACCTACTTCCTATGTTGATGAATACCAGGACAAAGTTTGAAGCTCATACCTAAAATGGTCCTTGAGATAACGTATTTAAGAAAAAGCATGACGGACGGCTGGACGAGGGAACCATTTCATGAAAGTTGTCAGCTCTGACAAGTTGTCAGACTCTGACAGTTACCATAGTAACAGTCAGTGCGCAGTGCTTCTCAGCCAATCAAAACCCAGGATTTTACTGAACTTGTCAGAGTATGACAACTTGTCAGAACTGACAACTCTCATGAAACAGTGCCCAGAAAACATAATGCCTCCAACACCACCTTTGGTGGGTGGAGGCATAAAAATGATATTATGCAAAGATTATCATTGTAAATGTAGAGCTAGTAGTAAACACATCAATAAAAAGTACCCATAAACTAACTTTGCAATTACATTATGAACAGTAAACTCTTATTGAGATAAGATAAAATATGATTTCTTGCTATACAGATAGGAGTGTAACTTCTCCTTGAAACTGGTGAATCAATAAATTCTACTTCTAATTCTGATTACAAATACCCTCTTATTCCAATTCAAGTTCCAAAACTCATGAATGTAAATCTGTAAAGCATACGAACCAGATGAGATGACGGTACAAGTCCAATTTTATTGTGAGGGGCCAACATCTGGACTCGTTTCCACTGACTGCCAATGTTCTCAAGAACCACCACCTCCTTACGAGCTTGCACGATGAGGGGTTGCTCCCCATTAGGAGGTATAGGCACACCTTCGTAGCTTTTGGAGACCCTGAGTTTCTCTCCTGTAGATTGTGGCTGGACTCGGCCATTGCCTTGACTGCAGTAAGAGGTGTTAGTGGAATTGAGGCACTCTTTGTGTACTGAGATACCACAGGTTGTGCACTTGTAGCCTTGGAAGAACTGGCCTCTGTCAAGGGATAAACAGTTAAGATGAGTAATTCTACATCGCTGCATCACAAAAAGCAATCCTGTTTTAGAAGATGCCCTTTAAGGTTTGTTCAAACATCACCATAATCCATGAGAAAAAAAAAAATGTCAGTATTACAGTGTACCAAATGAATTGCAAAGAGTGGATGAGTGGAACAACAAATTACCTGCAAGTACTCATTACCTGTGAGAGTCAATCAGTAGTCTAAAGTTTTGATTCCGGTTTTGTCCCCGTGAACGGGGGTGGCCGGATTTACCTCACACTCACGGCAATCGCCCTTACCCCCTCTTTCCACTTTGCACGATTCAGTGCATCCTCCATCCTCAACCCAACCCTCCTACTCTCCTCCTCCACTTGCATCTTCCACGTTTTCTTTGGCCTTCCCCTCCTCCTCGGACTACTCACCTCGAATTCAAAGGCCCTTCTTAATACATGCCCATCATCCCTCCTCAGCACATGCCCATACCAATGTACCCCATTCACCTTTGCCAACGGGTCCACCACTTCTTCCAATCCAACATCTGCATCAAGTCCTCAGTCTTCTTCCTATCCATCAACTTCACACCACACATCGCTCTCACCATTGCTCTCTCTGTCCTCCTCAAAATCCTCATCTCATTTTCGCTCAAACACCACATCTCACTCCCATACAGCATCACCGATCTCACACAACTCTTATACACCATTCCCTTCATCTTCAAAGGAAATATTTTCCCGTGTAGCAGCTCTCCACATTCCATAAACTTCACCCACCCAAACCTTGCTCTAGCTGTCACAGCCGCCTCACATCCACCACCCACACTTACCCTGTCCCCCAGGTAAGAGAACTCCTTTACCGATTCCACCTGATCATGCAACTTTTCCACCTGTTCCACCACCCCTCCAACTCTTTTCTGGCATCTTCCACACACAAAATCTCTTGCCAAGCTTGTGGTCACATTCTCCATCTTTGTGCATCTCCCATGGATCCACTTCCCACATTTCTCACACCACACTGAATTTGTATTACGACAAAAACAAATTGAAGACCAAAATACTAAAAAAACGCAGTAGTTTGTTGGAAGCTGTTTACCGCTGTGTATTGGAACAAGCCCTAGCCTGGAATTTCACACTTCAGGCTTGTTCATATATGAAGCAAAAAACTCAAGTGGTAAACTTCATGGCTATGTTTACAAATAAATGGGATATGAGATGGCAAAAAGATGTGGACAAATCAAGTTCTTAATAAAGTTGGTGCAAAATATGACATCAAAAGTTTAATAATAACAAAGATGTTAATCTACATAGATATTTCAACTTTACATTATGCAATTAAATATGACTGAGAATTCCATTTGTCTTTCCATATTCAAGTCATTCTTAAAGTCATGCATAACTTTGCACACACCTTTATAAAACACCCCCAGGTAAATCATGTGTCTTCCATCTTTCATCTACTTACCTGAGTAGCTTTTGGCATGAATCACATGATGTATAATCTTTGAAGGATGTGTACTCTACTGTATGACCTTTGGTGTTCCTTGGGAGGATGTTGTCCCTAATACACACACATTATAAGACAAAAACATCAATCATATTCATTCCACAACTTTGCTGAACGATGCATGAAAGGGATGAAGAAGATACTGCATATGGGGGGGGGGGGGGGCGAAATTTTTTTTCCTACGACATTTTTGCTCCTTGCGCGTGCGCACATGGTCATTCTCCGCGACTTCATAAATATTCATATATACGTCATTGTGCCATTGACCAACCCATGCGCACACGGTCATTCTCTGAGACGACTTCACAAAATACTCGTAGGTAGGCTACGTCAATGCGCGCTTTGCTCCTCTCTAATAGTGTCTGTGATGAGATTTGTCTGCGTGCAAACATTAACTCAAAGTTCATTTTTTTTAAAGTATCACTTTGATACTTTTATTCTTAAGAATTTAGGGCCTATTTTAGTTTTTAGAATAATTAGAAATACATGTACAGTATGAGAAAGTTTCGCACTGGGCAGAATTTGTAAAGTATGATGATTGGTTTACTCACCCTAAGATGGTTAAAAAGTAGAATTACGAACACCAACCTCAAATAGGATTAATCTTGTTTTCAAATTTCTGTCACATTCCTTTCCACTCGTCATGTCTTCCCACTCCCCTGGCTCCCCCCCCCCTCTCTCTCTCTCTTTCCCTCTCTCTCCCTCTCTCTCTATATCTCTCGCCCTCTTTGTATTTTTTTAATCGAACCGCTGAATTATTGATGAAATGATTGAAACATTTATTTTCATTGTTATTTGTAATCTACATTTTTTAAAACCACCTTTTATGAATCAGTAAAGAGAATACAACAAAACCCAGGTTACATGTTCTTATCGTGGTCAACATAAAATATGGTTGATCTCGTGACAACAAAACTCAGTCTGCTTTATTAATAATCCTTGGACAGCCTAACTAAATAAATGTTAGCTTGATGAGAGCTTGGTGTATAATCACGATGAATGTTGTATGTTTACACATAAATTATGCCCTTGTGCCCCTATCATATTTAATGCTTTATTGCAATACAATATCTATCCTAAGCACATTATGTACACTATATATACACCTCTTGTTGATCCTTATACACTGGTATAGGTCCTAATTAATACACCTTTCTGAAAGGAACTATAAATGGCAACAGCTAACTATCTACAACAACCAATAACTCAATCATTTTATCAGTATATGGATGGTTTCCTTGTTCTTAGTCCATTATTACTTTAACAAACACACTCTTATTTATTGTGCAAGTAGGCCCAAATGCACTGTATGATATGACACCATTCAGCCTGCACTCGAGCTGATCATTCAAAAAGGGTTTCACTTACACAAACTCCAATATTATTCATAACAACATTTCCTACATTACTTGAGCTATACGGGGGCTTCCAACACATCATTTAATTTGTGCACAAAACCCGCGCCAGCGTGCGATTCTGATTTATGAAGTCGCGCGCGGAGAATGACCTGATTAACGGTCTCAGGACGTACATATGAATATTTATGAGCTCTCGGAAAATGACCATGTGCGCACGCGCAAGGAGCGAAAATGTCGTAGGAAAAAAAATTTCGCGGGGGGGGGGGGGAGGGGGGGGAGGGGGGGGAGAGGGAAGGAGAACCCTCCAAAAAGAAACAATAGAAATAGTATTAAAAAAACAACCCCCAAAACTACAAGTTGAGACACAAAGATGAGTAAACAGATTATCTATAGAATTTTTGTAACATTACTTTGATGATACTACACTCAGACTGTCAGTAAAAAAAAAAAAAGAACTGGCACTAAATTAAAATCTTGAAAGTGCCTACAAAACCATGCCTCTATATTGAGTTGCAAACAAAAACCCTAAATTTTCAAGCACACTAGACTTCCTCATGTTTTGTATGTGGACGAGATGTGCAAAAGCAGCATAACATAAAAATACAAAAAAATGAACAAAACCATGAATATCTGCAATCACACAAGTGTTTTTCATAGTACAGGTAATCTCTTTGGCATAGTACTCACTGGGCAAGGCGGATTCCTTCTACCCATCTCAACATCATCTCTTCCGTCTTACAATACACCTCTATGTTACTCCTGGCTCCAGTTTGGTCTTTAGCCGTCAAGTGAAAGCAAAAGTTCCACTGAAAATAGAATTTCATATAAAGAGAATGACTTGAAATATCATGGTAGAAAGCAGATCTTGTGCTATGACAAAAGATAATGAAACTATTCTCTTTTTTTTTAAAGAGCAGAGATGGATAAAGAGTCTGGAATAACAGAGTGCATTAAGAGCTGTAAACAATAATGGCTCATGAGAGGAGCAGAGAAGGTAGAAAGAGACTGGTTAGTAGAAGAGAGAGAGAGAATGGGTTGGGGATAGACTGATCAAGGTGCTAAATAACTTTGTTTTTAAGTGATGGATGGAACTACTGTTTACTGCCCAATAGATCTTTTAGCAATACCATTCAGATTTTACTGACATGGCCTGGAAAGGGACGCATAAATATGAGGGCAATATGATGATCTGGGGAGCGTTTCATGAAGAGTTTTGTCGGTGATTTTCACTGACAACTGTTATAAGCTATTGAAAATCCTCCCATCTGATTGGCTGAGAGCAAATTAGTCAGTGAAAATCACCGACAAAACTCTTCATGAAACACTCCCCTGTTCTTCATAAAGCTTGAGAAACTTACCTTTCCCCCTCGGCCACTAGGTAAGTTGTTCTCCACATTGTATTGGGCTAGATCTATGGTGTTGTTGTATTCATGGCTCTCCTGACCCTGTAACAAATGACATGATCAGGATTAGCTAAAAAAAAGTTACAACGTCTACAAAGTCCGTTAGTAAAGCTGGTAATGTTCATCATTCAACTTTTGAATGTTATTTGTAAAACGGTATTTGTTCTATAGAACAGCTGTTAACATTTAGTACAAAATTTAATGGTATGTAGATTATCATAAAAGCAATGGTTCACAAAAAAAACCCACTACAACAACAAATTATCAACTACTGGTACATGATTTGAGAGGATGAAACAATACTGAAGGCATAATCTACACATAAATAAAAAAGATCATATTAGAAAGTTGAGATACTTTACAATACAGTATGTCCAAGTAGATATAAACCCAGCAACATATTAAAATTCACACAGAAAATACACACCTTCAGAATTACACAAAATATTGGAAATAGTTTGTAAAAATATCCAAACACATAAAAATTTACCAGGAGATTGTACAAATAAATGATTGTACATTATAGAAGTCTATAATTAGGGCAATCTCCATTTCTTATCCAAGATAATAGGATATTTACATCAACTGCTCAGATAGCGCAAGATCATCAAGTGTTTTCCTTTACTCAGCTTAAAGTGTACCAATCACCTAAAAGTAGCTTGGGTTTGTGTGAAATAACCCTCTAAAATCGTTTCCCCGCATCTGGGGGTTAATGGTTAAGGAGTACCAAAAAAAAAATAATAATAATAAAGGATAACACAAGACCACACTATTAAGGCCTTAATGGAATAGAATGCCTGCTTGATTCTGCACACATCCTAATTCGTGTCCATTCATGTGTTCACATTGACTAGTCTACCTGTCTAGTCCCTTTTATGCTATCTGAAAGTACATCTGAATTCGTACTACTGGGATCTTTTCATAGAATATTTGATGCTTGAATTCTGACCATAGTATAGTGACACTGAACGCCTAACATTCAGAGCCAAATGTCTTTTAGGTGACTGGTGCACCTTAAAACTCTCACCATTACTAGTAGGGTGACTAACAAGTAATACTCCCTAATAGTACCGTATTTCAATTAAAAGTATATATATATATATATATATATCTATATAGTCTGAAATTAATATGAGCACCAGGGCACCGTTTCATGAAAGTTGTCAGTCACTGACAATTCCAGTAAAATCCTTGGTTTTGACTGGCTGAGAAGCACTGGGGAGCATTTCATGAAAGGACTTGTCGGATGTTTTATCCGACAAAGTCTGTTTTATCCGACAGTTGCCATAGTAACGATGCTTCTCAGCCAATCAAAATCAAGGAAAGATGTCAGATCTGACAACTTGTCAGACAACAAATGTTGATGAAATGGCCCCAGATCACTGACTGTTACTATGGTAACTGTCAGTGACTGACAACTTGTCATACGTATGCGTGTTTGCGGATTTACGAGGACACAGCCATTTTCAGCTCCAAAATCACTTCATATCATACTCTTTCCAATAAATGGTGTTTTATCCATAAAATATACCCTTATATTTTTTTTTCAATGTGACACATTTTACACCCTTAAAAATACAATTTACATCATAAGAAATTAAGGGTTTTGTAAAAATTTTATATTAGTTAAGTTCCAGTTTTTTAGACGTAGGGGTACTTTTACTTGTGATGTTCGAGGATGACTCTAGACGATTCACCCAGTGCTGTCAAGTCTCAATTTTGTTTCTTCTCGAAAATACTGCATAAAGTTGAGCTAATTTTACTCATTTCGGCTAAAATTTATGGTAAGGTGACTTTGTGACGTAATAGGATGATATAGCTCTACAGAATTCTTTTTGTTGTTTTATTTTAAAGAAGAACAACTTATTTTACTGGAAAAATATTGTAACGATCGTACTCAAATGTTTCCCAAACTTAAATCACACTGATGAATGCTGGTGATAAGCAGCAGAAGGCGATTTTGTACGGTGCGCCATCGGCCTTTTAACTGTATCCAGCGGGCTCGGTTTAGGCGAGTTGTCTGGTCCCGCATGCAATGATCTGCACATGTTATTTGATTTTGTTGAGTGGATTGGTTATTATATATTAAAAATAATATAATATATTAAATATATACTGAATGATAAACATACCTTAATCATTGAATCAGAAATTACTGAAGGTTACATTTATCAGAATTATTAGCTTTTTTACTCTGTCATTTGGTTTTGAAGCTGCTATTTAGGTATTTCCTGAACACATTCTGAGTGAAATGAGAATGTCCATATACTTCATGTATTATAGTACATGTATGTGTGTATAGGAATGCAAAAATGTAGAAGGGAAATAGCAACTTAGATTAAGAATGAAAGAATTCAAACACAACCCATTGCAAACTTTTGGAACACTGGACTTAAAGCAACGTCAAGCGCTGGATATCGACCCGGTTCCCGAGTGCCCACAAATTACCCTGTGGCATAGCCACAAAGGGCCAAATCTATTTTAAAATTAACAGCAACCCTGCCCCTGCCCTGAGTAACAGGTATATAAAGGTGAATAAAAAACAGAAACAAGCAATCTATAAATTAAATATTAGCTGGCAATTCATTTGTAACAAATAACTACCTCCAACTAACACTTACATTAAAAAGTGCCAGAGTAATTGCATAAAAAAATATATAATTTAGTCCTCAAAAGGTCCTCCTTGATCTGGCTTCACAGGCATGTGGGCTTTTATTGTTTTTCATTATTTCTTTTAATTTATTTTAATTTTTTTAGGAAAGATGGATAATTTGGGAGGGGGATGGAGAGATGATTACAAGGGACTGGGCACATGAGCATCTGATTAATTTATATTTTTTATTCAACAAAACTTACAGTAAACACCATACCCCCCCCTCCAAAAAAAAAGGGGGGAATGTTCTGGATGCTAACTGTGTATGTGTAAATTGTGTATTAACTATTAAAATATTAATACTGATTTTAAAATAGAAAGGAAATGGTAACAAACGCACAAGTCCTAGGCCCTGTGGCCTGCCCTCCAATTTTTGTCACTCACGCAATGACGTCACACAGGCAAATTGTACACAAATTCAATAGACTTCTCCGGGCGACTCGGTCAACACAGCACACAAAAGCATCGATTTGAAACGGGTGTCTTGATAACAAATCAAATTGAGACTTTACAACACCAAATTTTTAAACCAAAATACACCTCCAACTGTAGGTGACAAGGTTTTAAATTCCATGAAAAACTGGACTTTTTGAAGTAAATGCGAAAATGAAGGGTCTTGTTGTAGAGTGGTAAAGGCAAAAAAGATCGTGAATGGCAAATTTTAGTTACGTGAGGCAGTTTAGGAAATGGCTTTATATTTGCAATTCAGAAGAAAGTCATACATCAGAATCCCTGATTACCGCTAGAAAACAATATTTAGAAACAGGATATCAAGGAAATGAGACAAGAAAGGCTCCCAAAGTTTTGATATTTGCATCAATAGTCTACGTTTGTCTTCGATAAACACGTTAGCAACCGCGCATAGCAACGATCGACCATAAATCAGAGCTAGTGTGATGACGCCATCATATGGTTTTTGCACACACATTTTGCAAACATGTCGGCGATCACAAAGATGCCACAGGGGCAATGAGAGGCACGCATACGTGGTCAGTGCTGACAACTTTCATGAAATGCCCCCCAGGATGCATGTATTTGTACCCTTAGAATTACACAGAGGAATATTGCTTGGGGTGAAAGTATGTATACACTTAGACAGTAATCCATTGCTTTGTTTCCAGCTTCGCATTTAACCCACTGACAACCAAATTTTCTCTTTCCATTGGGATTAGTATAGGCACCATCCTGGTTCAGTAGCCAATGGATAAGCTACCAGTACCTTGATATTCAGATTGGGACAAATTATTTCTAAATGTGTCATGACTGTGCAAATGCTCTTGAAAAATACTAAAACTTTAATATCCGTCAGGAGAACCACACAAAAGCAAATATAAACCATACACATGTAACATGTAACTTCACAAAACATTACAACCAAGGATGCAGATCTCCATTCATTTCTTGCATAATTGTAAACCATTGGCAAATTCACTAAATCTATAAGAAATAAGACAATAAAGACAAAAAATATGTAATTACTGTTCAGGCTTTGCTTATTCTGACATCATGCCATGCAAACATGCATTTTCATATATAACAGATACACATGAGCAATATCATGCAATCATAAAACAAATACATCTCAACACATAGAGTTAGCAAGGAAAAGCACATGTTTGCTGCTGCTTCTTTTTTCATAATCAAACTAATCAATTATGATATCAATGTTATCAATGTGAAATACTTTTCCACCACTCTTCTCTTGTCAAAAATATTTTTTCTTATCCTTATAATAGACTAACTAAGCCTATGAAAACTTAGGATATGCTCTGCATCCATTATGTGCATGTTTGCTCAGCTCAATTTTTTTTTTCAAATTTGATTTTCTTAATAGCAATAGCTCGGCAACTTGGTATGCAAGAGGAAATGGTTCAATTTGAGCTCTAATAACAAAAAGCTTTGTATGTAGGAAGTGGCAGCAGAAGAAGGGGAGAAGGAGAAGGAGGAGGAGGAGGAGGAGGAGGAGGAGGAGGAGAAGAAGAAGGAAGGAGAAGAAGAAGAAAAAAAATGAAGAAAAAGAAGAAAAAGAAGAAAAAGAAGAAATAAGAAAAAAGGAGGAGACTAAGGAGAACAGAACAATAATAAATAAAAGAAACTAATGAAAAAGGAGGAGAAAGAAGAGAAGTAGGTATCATAAGAGCTCCATATAAAAGATATGTCTTGATTCTAATAACCTTCTTCAAAACTGGTTTGAATCAAATTTGATTGGCAAAAATATTACAAGGGATACTGAAATATAAATAAGAAACAGAAGTAGGGGCAGGGGAGGAAGAATAAATTTAGTATAGGGATGGGGGGGGGGGGGTTAAAATCACTGATCTTTGTAAGGGTTTTAAGGCTACCTTTCATGGTTATCTGTTTTGATAAAAAATAATGAATATCATACTATAGATTCATCACATATTTGCCAATGACCAATATACTAAATCCTCATTTGGGCAGTTCCAGCATTACGGACATTACATTTCAGACAATTTTTGCAACGTCAAAAGGTCATGAAGATAAAACCACTTTATTATGTGGAACTGATGATGCAATCACGCAAAAAAAAAATCCTTGATCATTAGCAGCGAAGTTTCAGTCCATTTCAGCACATTCTATGGAAGTTACGGCATGTTATGTTTTCGTTACAGACATTACATTTGTTGGACAAGCAATGCAATGTCTGTAACAAAACATAACATGCCATAACTACCACATGCTGTTCTGAAATGGACTGAAACTTTTACTATTTATAATCAAGGGTGTTTTGTGCATGATTTCATCATATGAGTTCCGAATAAAAAAGTGGTTTTATCTTAATGACCTTTTGAAGTTGCAAAAGTGTAATGTCCGTAACGCATGGAACTGCCCATTTCCTCTAAATCATACACCACCCTTGCATATGAAACAATTGTCAGAAGGTCAAGACATTCTGACACTATTTACCAGAGTTCATATTTTTTACCTTGCATAAAATGCAATTCCCTTTGTTTGTTTACAAAGCATACACTGGAATATCATCACCTTGTTGCTGATAGCATGACACTAAAACTTTTCAGAGGGTTTAAGCCATAGTACATGAGAGAGTTCATCATCATATGCCATTTAATGTGGATTCACCAGTTTGTAAAATTGAGAATGATTTGCTTGACATCATATGAGGAAAACCTAATCTCTATCCTCCCGAAGAAAATGTTAACTTTGGTCTATATAGTTTAGTACAACAAAAACAGTCACATATTTCAAGTAATTTAACTGTAATTACTTAGATTTAGATGGAACTCAAATTGAGAATCCCTTTCAAATTATTTCTGATGTCCTGCTCCTGGATTAGAGGTATTTTATAAAGTAATAATAATGACTTTGCCTTCTCACTCTCAAGAATGTTATATAAATACACATACCAGAATTAAAGACACATGATGAAAATCACACCATTTTGCATTTGTCACAAGATTGGATCTTACTTTTAAAAGAAAGGCCTTTTCAATCTCAAGTACTATTCACAGCATACCAGACAACAATAAAACAATATTCACAGCTTTGTCAGTATTAGTATTGCATATATACACGTGAATAGCATGCAACGCAGACAGTTCTAGCCATGCAGGATTCAACATCACAAACAGACAGAAATGAATAATCAAGAGAGAAAAACAAGCAATGACATCAAATCATGGAGATTTGGGTTAGGGGGTTGCAAAGAGATAGGAACATGAAGACTCTGCACTCTATGAAGAAGATGCATGAAATTCAAGTCAGACATGGATGGATGGATGGGGCATTCCAGAATAAGGTTAATACCTACCCATAGCTTCTCCACGTTTAGCTACAAATGAGAACAGAAAGTGTCCATGGTGGACAATCAAAGAGTGTGAAAGGTTGTTGGAGGATGGAGAGAGAATATCCTTGAATACAAAAAGATTACATGAGACAGAAAGACAGACAGACAGACAAACAGGCAGGGTGCTGCCCAAGGCCATTCTTCAGAACACTTGTCTACTCTGAGGTAAGATGAGTACTGTCTGAAAATTTCCTCGTTGCAATGACATTTTGCTTTTGGAATTTTCTTTCTTCCCTTTTTTTCACATAAACATTTTGGTGACTGGTCATCTCCTACTATGCTAATTCTGTCCTTGTCACTGAATGAGATTTTTTAGTAAAAATAAGGTTAAAATGTAGTCATAATTTGGATAGGCCCAACAATGTGTTTTATCAACTGTACAAGAACATACCCTATAAAGTGACTTTTAAAAGGTTCTCTCAAAATGATACTTCAATTTGTGCATGCAGCAATTGTTCATTAATCCACAAATTGCCGTGCTCAAAATTCAAATATTAGTTTGAAAAACACCAAAGCAATAACCCATGGCAAAGAAAATGTTTTTCAAAGTGCAAAATATTGGGTTGAAATGAATAAATCTAATCAAAAGGGTACCTTTTTAAATCTTTGCAAATATTGCTCAACACAGTTTTTTTTTTTCAAATGACAGACTTGCATTGCGTAAAGTCACAAGCATTTCAAACTTCATATGTCAAGAGACTGCACTCAAATGTGTACAATACACTTTAAAAATAGTCATTAATTTTGAGAAGGGCATCAGAAAATCCAAACCAAAGCTTCATGGAATGTCAATAAACAGAGTTAATGAAATTAAAGGGAAAGTCCACCCCAGAAGTTTCACTGTTTCAATAAAAGGAGATGAATTTGAACAGCCTTTTAAAAAAGAAATGAGCAAAATCGGTCAAAGAATAAGAAAATTACTCTCATTTACATTTTCTTGTAAATTGCTCTCGGCTCTGCAAATTGGCAACGCTGATGACATCATATGTGAGCAGCTCTCCATTCACTTTGTACATGAAATTTCACATTTTCTCAATTTTCTTGAAAGTTACACATTTTCTCAACCCATAGTCAAAGTATGTTAAGTAAAAAGCAATTTTTCTGAACATACATTGACTATGGGGGTTAGAAAATGTGTAACTTCCAAGAAAACTGAGAAAGTTTGAAATTCCATGTACAAAGTGAATGGAGAGCTGCTCGCATATGATGTCATCAGTGTTGCCAATATGTAGAGCCGAGAGTAATTCACTAGAAAATGTAAATGAGTGTAATTTTCTTATTCTTTAACCGATTTTGCTCATTTCTTTTTAAAATGCTGTTCAAATTTAACTCCTTTTATTGAAACAGTGAAACTTCTGGGTGGACTTTGCCTTTAAAGGATACCTAGAATAAAAACTACAAGATAGTAATCACTAATCAATGTGAAATCTTTGTTATTCCACATTTTCTTTAATGAAAACTAGAGTGCAAAGTTTACATATATTAAGACAAAAGTAAATCAAAAGTGTTTCCCAGTCAATCCACATTCAGTCTCAGAACTAAACAATGATCAAATAGTATCAGTAACTTTCAAACCCTTTAAAATGTTATTACTACACAAACTCTTGTTACATGTATATTTTCATACAAAATTTAGAGCAATTTAATCTTTTTACTCACACAAAATTATCTGTGTTCTTTGCAGTCAATACAAGAAAGGGCATTATGACATACACACTATACAAACAGCAATAAGCAAACCCTCTTGCTATTGATATCAAGCCAATATGCATGCGATTCCCAGTCTATTTTCTTGTTAGACTATTGAAGTCACTAGAGACCTACTGTGTAGTATGCATGCACAGAAAGTTTTAACATTAATTACATCAGTGCAGCAGCCATGTCAAATGCAAGACTTGCTATACCTCTAGGTGTATGTTCAACTGCCATTACTTTTTTTGCACATACAAAACAATATATCATCAGGCATTACACTCACACACACATTTGACACAAAATACATTTATATGTATGAGTTCTAATCATCATGGCAGCTTTGACTTATAACACAAAATGTGATGTGAAACAAATTTTTGTCTATTTTCTTCACAAAACTCATTAAGATCACAATATACTTTGTGATTAATATTATACCTGGTATGCACAATTCATTCACTAAAGTGTAAACTCCATCCACTCCTTTTATAAAATGAAAACCACACAATATTCACAACTCAGTGAATTGTTACAAATGAGCTATTGAATATTAAGAAGTACTATTCCCACAACTTGGAACATGAAAAATATTTTTTTCCCCTCACTAGCTAGCTTAGAATTAGTATTCTTATAAATATTTGAAGATTGTGGCGGGGGTTGCAAATAACACGAATATAAGAATTATTCAGTGAAAAGGAAGCAGTCATTTGTATAAACAGACCAAAAAAAAATGCTTGCAAGTTGCACAAATATTTATTCGAATTTTGGTTTTGAACTTAAAAAAGAGAAGATGAAATCAAAATCAGAACTTGAAATAAATCATTCAAGGCTGATAACTCCTGCAGTGAACTGTTCTTAAACATTTCCTTTTCCTAAAAATGTGATAATCTCATTTTCTAACAATAATCAGTATATCCTTGACGAACTTGAGAAGGGTCAACCCCACATATTAGAAAACTGTTTATCAACTTAATTCCAAAGAATGAATAAAATAACTCATCAAACACTCAGTAGAAATTATAAAAATAGGGTGACTGAAACAAATTTGTTTGCAACATAAGGAAATACTATGTTACAGACAGTTTCAAAAAATGAAAAAAAAGGAACTTCAAAGTTGCTTTAATACATAACATATGTGAGAGAGAAATTTGATGAAATAAAAAAAGTATCTTGTGCTATGCATGTGCTTACTGGGTTACTTATTTGCTGTGGTTATTTCTTTTTATAAATAATAAAAAAATCAGTAAAGTGACCTACCCTTCCACCACTTTTACAGACCAGCATAACCTTGTCAAACAAGAAGCAATATCTTGTTTGGGCGGCACTATGGAAAAAAAAAAAGGAAAGAAATTTGGATTAAGAAGATAGGCTAAAGATGGTGTATACACACAACACTCACGATACACATTGGCTTTCATGCTGTTCTCAATCTTTCAATGGAATAATTCAACATGCAAAAGTTGAGGTATATTTGAAAGCCTTGAGGTTCATTTTCAAGGTCCAGTGTGAAGCACATTAACGTGAGCATCATAATACTGTTCAATAAACTCCATGTAATTGCATGTAATAAATCCACTGAGTTCCATTTAAAACTGAAAGCTCTTACATTTAGGGAATGTGTATGGATATCATTCATTAACCCTGTGGATGCAATTTGATTTTGTATAGTTACACATTATCCAAATGCCAGCCTGAGTTATCTCACACTTAGTACTCAATGGATTAATTACTAGGAGACCACATGTTATGAAATGTCCAAAGATAAAACTTCCTCCCCAATCCCAAACTTCTATGATTTAACTGATAAAATAACTTGTTATCCACTCAATCAGACTTACTTTTTCTTTGAACCAGCTCCAGTAACTCTGATCTTTAATTCCCCATCCTTCTGGTTACGTCCATACATGTTCAGACTCTCCCCTCTGTAGCCAACCAAACTGTTCAAACAGAGACATAGATATCACTTTACATGTGTGCGTGTGGGTGCGTGTTTGTGTATATCTTATGTTTAATACAAAAGATACAAGATATATAACTTGTTATGTTGCAACATCTCTGAGATTATGGATAATCAACAACATGCATAAGAATTTAATATTCAAATACTGCTGTAATCTGAAGATAATGGTTTCATTTTAAGCTTTACCCACTTTGGTAGACTACTGGAATACATCTAACTTTTGTCCTCTTGTACAATTTACAAAAATGTATATGCATCATAAGACTCATGCAGTTTTAAGGTTTACATTCATAGAGAATCATGTCAAGAGTTCATGATTTACCTTGCTTGAATTGCTTCATTAGTCTGCATCAGTTCATGATCCCTCTTCACCTCATTCACAAACATAGAAACATCCTGAGGAAATAAGTGACAAGGTATATCATCATCAACATCATCATCATCATCATCATCATCATCATCATCATCATCATCATCATCATCATCACTGTCCTCAACATCAACATCAACATCATCATCCACAACATTCTATTATTATTATATCAAACCATCAAGAACAAACCCATCAATCTACTGACCAACCAACCAACTAACCAAACCTACCAACCCACCCACCAACCAAACCAACCAACAAACCCACCAACCCACCCACCCACCCACCAACCAACCAGCCAAACCTACCAACCTACCAACTAACCAATTAACACCCACCGACCCACCCACCAACCAACCAACCAACAAACCAGCCAAACCTACCAACCTACCAACAAACCAATTAACCAACCCACCGACCCACCCACCAACCCACCCACCAACCAACCAACCAACCAACCAACCAACCAGCCAAACCTACCAACCTACCAACAAACCAACTAACCAACCCACCAACCAACCAACCAACTAGCCAAACCTACCAACCTACCAACCCACCAACTAACCCACCCACCCACCCACCAACCAACCAGCCAACCAACCAACCAATCAACTAACCAGACCCACTGACCAACCTGCTTACCCATCAACCAACCAACCAACCCCCAACCCATCAACCACCCAACCCACTAACCCACCAACCAACCAGACCCATCGACCAACCTGCTTACCCATCAACCAACCAACCCACTAACCCACCAACCAACCAACCCACTAACCCACCAAGCAGCCTACCAACCAACTTCTAGCCCATCCACTCATCCATCCTTGTATAATATACCTGCATCTCATCGAGTGCTTCCGTCAACTCTACCCTCTCTGGACTTGCCTTATCTGTGGCCTTCACCAATTCCTGTATAAATCAACAAAATGGGAGCAATTTCACCTATTGCTCACTCAGCAAGAGAATAAAGGTGTCAATGAATCACTTTATTTTCATCTTGAGAATACTTCTGCATTGTCTCATTCATGAATGCAAATTTTTCTTTTAAAAACATCCCTCTACTCCTCCAAATACAAAGTCAGACAAAAGTGCATTGTGAATGTTATGCTTTGTTAAGGGCAACTTTCTAGGACAACTCTAATGGTATGAATGCTATGAGAAAAGAGATGAAAGATGATCGCATTCATCCATGAGATACAATCTATATATCCACCAAGTTGAATCATTACAGATGATGTATTCACAGTGCAAGTGGAAAAAGCAACATATAATTTAAATATGATCAGCAATCACAATGATTTCCTGACCTAATTTGAATTTACTCAATTCTCAGGATATGAAAACAAGGCTCAGAACTGAGAAGATCTTGTCATTCCCTTCACTAAAATCTAAGATATCTGATACCAAGTCACTTTGCACTTCCTGCATGCAGAACCATTACCACCCAATCCATTCAATCTCCATCCAATCATGTGCTCTTCTATCCCTTAGATTATTCATCTCCATATCATCATTTCAATCCTTTTTTAGGTTATGTCTGGGTCAATTAGTATGTACAATGGGGAATTACTTCCAAGGAAATAACATGTCTGAGTAAACTAAATGAAATACAACAAAATCTCACCTTTAACAATAGATGGTACTTAAGTATTCTCTGCATAGGGACACTCAAAAGATCACGCAACCGGAATTTCCTGTCGTTTGCTCTCCTCTCGCATTCCTGCAAATAGAGAGAACAGCTAAATGCAAATCCTGACATGACACAAAACAAGTGTTATACTTCTACTGTTCTCAGATGTTAATCCTGAACAAATGAAACATTGCAGTTCAAGTGTCTGCTCCTTTATCACTTTAGTCTACCTCACCCTTTTGCTTTTTACTTCTTCACATCTGGGCCGGGTTTCATAAAACTTATTATCAATAACAAGTTGCAATAACTGTTATAAGCTACTGAAATCCTTGCAAAATTTGTCATAGAAATGTGGCAGTTGTTACTGATAACAAGTTTTATGAAACGGAGCCCAGATTTCCTGGAGGACCAATACCCCAACTGTCCTGTATAACCCTCACTTCTTTCTGCAGGCAGCAGGTTAAGTTCTTTGCAAGAAGCCTGCCTACTACTAGTCTAATGTAAACCCAAATCTCTGACGGATCCTTACCTCTATCTTTGCTCTGACTGAAGGGTTACTGCTGACCTTTTCAATGTAGTTCTGTGCACCAAGCATGTGTGCACAGTAAAAACCATATAGAAGGAAGGAAGGCTTGTGTTTCTTAAAGGCCTGGGCCATGGTGGGATTTGACCTACGGTGAGCATCTTCAAGGTCTCTGAGGAACGTTCTGTGCCGTCTATGAAGCTCCTATATAAAGAAAAAAAGACCAGCTCATTTTAATAACCACCTGAAGAGATATTAATTACCCATTGAAGGGTTATAATGTCACTTCAACAATCAAAGAACATCAGTCACTATTGATATAAACAAAAATCATAAACTGCTTCTCATATAGCACTTGACCAGATACAATGTTACTGATCAAAGCACGTCCAATATTACCACTCCACTCACATTCAGGGGGGTGTTTCACAAAGACTAAGAATGACTAAAATTGCACTTAACAATGGCTGGCCATTCATGCCACTGTTTCCTTTCACCATGAATTTCTCAAAGGAGTTGCAAATCATGGTCACAAATCTGCAGAACTGACCATTTTTTATAGTTCATTGAAGAAGAAAAAAAAAAAAAAGTAAATTCCTTAAATTTGTGAAAATGATTTGCGCATCCCTTGAGAGATCGATGGTGAAAGCAAACAGTGGCATGAATGGCCTGCCATAGTTAAGAGCGATTTGAGTCAATCTAAGTCTTTGTGAAACACCCCTCTGCACTTGAATACAGTGCAGATTCTCCACTCTTCTGGGCAGTGCGTACATGTATGTGGCTGAACTCTGCTAGAAGTACATTTATACATCTGCATTGTTTGAAGAACTTATCTCAGATTGCATTGAACTGTTCTAAACCCATAGACTGGTCAAAAAACTCAGGGTTACATGCTTGTCTTATATGAAGATTTTAATCATTGTTCTATTCAACACTTCGTTAGCTTTCTTAGTTAAACAGCATGTTCGGGGCTTTGCCACACATGCCGATCAGCACAAAGCCATACACACAAATTAGCAGAAGGATACTGTAATGCCCGGCACACACTACACGATCCGTCTGCAATCCGACTTTGGAATAAATTGTTATAGCATTTGATATGAAAATTCAAATATGTAAAATCTTTATGATCAAAGTTCCGAATAGCCGTATGAATAATAAAATTGAAATTCTGGGCTACTGCGAGCACCCCTGTAAGAATAAAAGCGATATCAATTCCGAATCATAGTGACGTCATAGCAATCTTGCAATCGGCTATGATTTGAAGCCAATTTGGCCTTTACTCGGTCCACAATGCTTGCAGTTATCCAAAATTTCGATTTTAGTATTCCTATCATTACTCCGAACTTCAAATAAGATAATTTTACTTGTTTAAACTTTCATATTTAATGCATAATGCCATTTGTCGGAAAATCGGGTCGCAGTCGGATTGTGCAGTGTGTGCCGGACATCACACTTTGATAACCTTAATGCCTATGGTAAATCTATCTCATGAGAAATACAATGTGGCACAGGTAAATCTTTTGCTTGGCTCATAAAAAATCCCTTCCCAATGACTACTTCTAATTCATGGAATGATAATCATAATGACATAACATAATACTTTCACACCTCTTTGATAAAATAAATTAAATATCTGTAGAGTTTAAAGGTTTAAACAAGGTAGAGCAATTTGTAAAACTTATGACATTAGAAGAAGAAAATTTTATTGATCAGTTCTCAAAGTTTCTTACATTGGTCATATACATAAGAGATGAATTCTGAAGGCACGATAAATTTTGTTTTGTTTCTATTTCATAATATAGAAAACTATTTCCTTGTTTGTTATCCGTATGCAACTTTTGTTAATTTCATGTTTTTTCTTTTTTGTTTTTCTTTTCTACATATTGTTTTGTAATTAAGCTTATGTATTGTAAAACAGAATATTCATGTACATATGTGAATGACATTTTTCAAAAAAATACAAATACAAATACACACCTGTATCACTGAGGATTTAAGCACTTTTAAATGGCATTTAAAGTTTTTGTTGTTAAAACTACAGTTATTCAAACCTTTTTTAACATCTCTTTATCTTTAATCTACAACTACAGTTCATCTCTTTTTTCCCCTAAACATGACTGTACAGTGTTCTCTCAGCTGGTAAGGTTTCTAAGTGAATTATTAAAGCTGTACAGAACATTCCCATTGTTGTTTACTAAAAGATGCTTCCTACATCATTATACAGTCAAACCTGCTTTAGCGACCACCTGTCTATAACAATCACCTGTCTATGAAGGCCACATTTTCTGTTTCCCTTGAATGTGATTTCTCAATTGGAGTGTGTACTAAAGGAAACCTGTCCAGAAAGACCACCTGCCTATAAAGACCACTTTTCTTGTCTCCCTTGAGTGGTCTTTATACACAGGTTTCACTGTACAATGCATACTCCATATCAGCAAGCACATTTTTAGTATTGTTTGATAGCATCAGTCCTGACATTTCATGCAAATTGGTGACAGCCTGAAAAAGACTGAAATTAATTTCACAATAACCCATGTGACAAATTGACTACAATATTTCTACACTTTAATGAGTCCTTTTGCAACTCATCCTACCTCAATATTCAGGAATATTTTGTCAATCTCTCCTCTGTCTAAGATCCGTTTCAGTGGTTTGATGAAATGCTGTGAATAAAGTAGGAAAGAGATGTAAACTCCTTAAGAGTCGAAAAGCAAAGAAATAAGACAAGGAATCAAAATAATAAAAATAAAAGAAGCCCTTTTCATGCTTTTCATAGCATATCCCTACAGCTCCATCATAAATCTGAGAATACATGCCATTAAATCTTGAGCAATTTTTGTCTTTTCAACAAACCTGGACCCATTACTAACATCATACTGCGGACATACTCTGCAGTTCCTGATACCCTTTGCACAGACTCTTGTCCACCAAAAATGTTTTTATCCACAATCTATCTGGTAATGGAACTCTCTGCCTGATGAAACAATGAACACTACCTAAATTAACCTCTTCAAGCAGGAGCTACAGAGCAACCAGCTCCAGTACAAAATGAGCAATGATCTTTAGCAGCACTTAGAACTCTGTAGAAATTTGAAAGGGCACTGTACATACACCATACCAGACTTGCCAAACAGTATGATAATACTAGTCCACCCAATGGTGGATTGTACTTTTTGAGAGGAGGAAGAAGTATAAAGAATAAAATACTAGCACTATAAAGCTGGTGAAGGGCTGAAAGACTACTGTATCTTACCTCACTCAGCATGGACAAAGCTTCTACATATTTTCCTTCTGTCTCAACTATCTCTGTCCGACAAAAATCACGCTTTGCTGATTTAGGCTGAAATGAAAAAAACAAAACACTTTAAGTTATGCAACAAACAGAAATGACATTCAATATACCTAATTGGAAACAATTAACCTGCACAAAGGTATGGTGTATTTGCATGTGTACATGTAGATAATAATCTTGTGCTTCTATGAATTTGATGCATTGTTGAGACAGTTTTTATATATATTTTTTCTCTTCAGTTAACATTGTCTTTAATCATCAATTATCTTACATTTTTAACAAATACAAATCACATTAATGCTTGAGTGCCCCTATCAATTACGTGATTAACTAGTAAAAAATATATTATGAAGTTCCCTTATACATACTTTTCATTTATATACGAACATAAATTTTGGCTCCCCTTTAACCCATTCATGACAGAAGTCCACATTTTGTGGTTTGGCCTAATATCTTTTGATGCAAAGCCCTAAAAATCATACCAAATACATGAGCAGAAAGAGCGAAAAATTCTACACAAACGTGCCCATTTTGGTTGAGTCAATATTCGTTGTTTGATGCTGAAAATTTTTTAAAGGGAAATAAGCATTAAAATCCTTAAATTGGCTAAATGTGACAGAAATCCTTAAATGTGATAGAAAGTTTAAAATCACTGTTTTCCCCTGCAAATTGGCAAATTTTTGACTTTTCATCATAATTTCTGTCAATTTATATTCATTTCAGATACATGACATTTTATAAGAAAAATGTAGCAATAAAATAAAAAATGTTGGTGTTGCCAATTTGAAGAATCAAAGCTGATCAAATTAGGCTTTGAATAATTCCTGTCACGAATGGGTTAACCATCACTTCCCTCTTCTTTGTTTCTGTTCATCTTATGGACATCTTATGTCATACATTGTAAACTCTCAAGTATATGTACACATTAACAGGGTACTTCAACTTCAACAGCCTCCATAATGTTTCCTCAACTAACTAGCAACAAACATCTACACTGCCTATGTTCACATTCCACATCTACCATCTTCCCAAATTTATTTTTTTTCTGGAAGATTGCTGAAAGAATATTCTACAGTTTCTCAAATCAATCAATACTGCTAAATATTCAAAATCACAGAATAGTCATGTGACATGTTATGACCTCTGTCTGACAAGGAACAATTCGGTATCTATCTACATGTAGTCATCTTTGAACAAAGCAACTACTGTAGTTTCTGCATCATAATTATGTTAACAAGGGGACACAAATTTCTTGTGACCACATTTGTGTAAAAGTTATATAAACACAACAAAAAAAGTAACTCCCCCCTAATTCAAAATAGCATAACTTTTTAACGAAAAAGTTTTGAGCAAAATAATTTGGCAGGAGTGTTTCTACACTTATTGACTAACTTCAGTGTGAAAATGAGAAAAAAACCGTCAAGTCATGCATGAGTGAGCAGACATTAAAGGCAAAAATGTCACTTTTCAAAGTCACAAGAGTCATTTTGGGGGTAAAGTACAATCCTGGTATAGGCAATCTCATCTAATGATTTCTTATTGTTTTGGGCTGCATGAAATTTGGTGTTTTGTTTTGTTTTAATATTTGAGAAATTACAAATTTTGAGACTAAAATGAAGAATACTTCATTTTTTTAAACACATTGAAATACATACTAAGTTTCAAAAGCACATCTCCTAAAGGAATAAACTGAAAGTAATCTGTAATCTATTTTCCTGCATGCTTAATAATTTGATAAGAATGTGAACAAGGCTACTCATACAACTGAAGATAGAATCCATCATCTCAAGTGTGTTCACACAGGTCATTAATCACCTCGCTAGAGCGCTGAGTCCTCTGGTTGTTAAGTTCTCTTCGAACATTGACCAAATCATCGTAAATCTGGTCCCCTTCATCTTCATCCACCGTGTCATAAATGTCACCCTCGTTTGCAAGATCATGCTCGCTGTAAAAGAGTTTTAAATGACCAACAAATGATTACCATTCACAATATCTGAGGTCAAAAATGCACATCAACATGATAAATAACATCTTTAAAAGTGGCAAATTCATACTGTTATTGGGAAAAATATTGTTATTAGGAAGAATAATGTCAAAATGCTTTTTCTTTATTTTTTTCTCTTTCCCTTGGTTTAGTTAATACTACTACTACTACTACTACTACTACTACCACTACTACCACTACTACTACTACTACTACTACTACTACTACTACTACCACTACTACCACTACTACTACTACTACTACTACTACTACTACTACCTCTACTACTACTACTACTACTACTACTACTACTACTACTACTACTACTACTACTACCACTCCTACTGCTGCTACTACTACTACTACTACTACTACTACTACTACTACTACTACTACTACTAATAATAATAATAATTATAATAATAATAATAAAACAATAATTACAATAACACTCTGTGACGTGTTCAAGGCGCATGAAGAAATAATAAAGAACTAAACAGAAATGTTTTCACAAGATTTTTAAAGGAATATTAAGAAGTAAATACATTTTTAAAATGTCTTCAGGAAGGCTATTCTATGCATTTCTATGTTTACTTTGCTTAAGTCTTATGACTAACGGTGTAATGTTTAAGTTCCAAGTAGTACATGTACAGTATGATAACACTTTTATATACAGTGTACATATATGTACATCAATTAACAAAAAGTAAATGCATGTTGTGCATCCTGTGCATCCAGACATCACTTAGCGATTGAAAGTCATTATCACTCTTAAATATTAAAAGCCATGTACATTAATGCTAAGAGCAATCGCTTTACAAGCAAACATTAGCAAATTACATCTTCAGTTTATAAATACCAGCTAGTTATTGTCAGGGCGTCACAATCATATTAGAAGTGACCATTAACATTGCAGCGTCAGAGAAGGTTATGAGTACATGTACTAGTTTTCAGGGTATCACTGGCAGTAAAAGTCAATCTCTCTATACTTACTCAGCCAAATCCTCCAACCCTCCATAAATGTCCTCTTGCTCTGTCTTGAAGGGTCTGAAAGAGGGGATAAAATAGGAGAATTTATAGCAGAGTGAAATAGTGCTTGTTATTACTAATCATGCATGAAGCAAACAGTGCATATGAGCTACTCAGTGCTATAATCAATCACCATTAGTGCCATAATGCCGTATACCAAAGGCTACAACTGGCCCTTAAGGCTGCATTCAAACTGGATAAAATGAAGCCAGTATGAAATTTGAGTAAAATTTGAGTAAAATGCTTATTCTTAATCATGACGTATTTGTTCCAGATGTGCTTTCATCCATGAATTTTGTCTATAGTCTGCTAGTTCCAAGATTATTCATGATTCAAGATAAGTCCACAAAAAGCAAAAAAATTATATTTGAAAACATGTTGCTAAATCTGCCGATTCATGAGAGGCAACACCATACAGCACATGCACGTCATGACATTGGCACAATTAGAAAATATATCTCCTGTAATGATTTCAGAATAATTCATTCAACTATGATACAAAACAAAATTTCAGTAAACACCACACCTTTTTCCCTTCCTGAACAATAAATATTATTATGTTATCATTTTCTTAAAGCTTTAGGGGACATTTTTCTCCTTCCAAGCATTCAAAACCAAAGTGATACAACTAGTACTTTCAAAGATAGGATGGATAAAATGTTGATTGTTTTACATGTAAAAATATAATCTCCATGTAATTAACAAAAGAGCCTTACATGAGATGCAGAATGTTTCAAGATATCAAAAATGTTGAAAATTTAGCACATATTGTTTGTCATTGTTCTGCCTTTTCCTGAATTGCACTGCTTTTTGTTAAAATGATGAATTTTAAAAATAGACATAGCTTCACGATACCTGTATATTCCACACTGCTAGAACTACATGTACCATCTTCCACATGAATCTTTTTTTTTTCAACAAGCAAAGATTAAAATGGAACTTTTAAGACTGATTTGGTTGTTTATGTTCAGCTGCAATAAAGGGCATTCAAAAGCGAATTTTCACCACAGATGGTCTCATCCTCATTAACGCAAGTCCAAAAATTAATTGCAAAACCTGAAAAAATCAATTGCAACTTTACATTTAATCTTTTTCCATTGCAAAAAGAGTTGCATTTAATCCAAGTTGCAGAAAATCAAATAGTAACTTTTATGCAAGTGGGCCCTGGCCTTCCAAATTTAAAATGCTGTACTTTGCAGGCAAAAATTATACAAAATTTGTTATGGTAACCTTAATTGTTAAAAAAAAAAAATCAAGAAATACTTCAGTTTGAAACCCTAAAGTGTATTTACAGCAGTGCCAGGGATGGGGGGGAGGGGGGGGGGGGAGGTGTTGGAAGGTAATGGCACATGACCTTTTATTCAAAATCTCATTTCAATGATTTTAATACTCTACAAGTATATTATCATCATGTCCATCTACTGCTTCACTACATTCAAAATGATCATAATTTGCACATCAACATGTGCATGTGTTTGTTACCTGCAAAATGGAGGTTATTTATAATATTCATCATAATGATATACCACCACCATAACATGACATGCTGATGCAATATCCTTCATTATTATCTATATAAGGCATTTTAGCGGCGCATTAAAAACACATATTTTTTGTCCGCATGCTTTGTCTGTGCAATATCAGAGCATATTGCATAAAACGCCGAATTCTCCATAGGCTCATGTACAAAATTTGCCGTGCAATATTATGCGATATTGCATGGTCTCTTCGCGTGCGCGCAATAAAAACAAACATGCGCCATCAGGATTACAATGCGCGGACACACAATACACGCAATGCACAAACGACACTTTAATGACGTCATAAAGAGGCAAGTCAAACTGTGATCAAAATAAATGTATGATGGGGGCCCTTTTTAGTTGCTGAAATGACATTTATTGAATTTTAAATCCCTTTTCTGTTGGGTTTAGATAATAATAATTATATTGGATGGCTTTATTTCATGGAATACCAGGAATATTCCACTCGTTAGGGCCAATATTGGTCCTAATTCGTTGAATATTCTCTGGTATCCCATTCAGAGCCATCCAATATAATATAAATATCCTTCTGTACAAAAAGACTGTAAATCTTATCTCCTCCTAGCTTGCAGTCATATTGTAAATAGTGGGTAAATGTCAGCACAAATAAAAGGATAAAACATGTCAGAAAGAGGAGATCATTTTGAAGTGAGGGTCACAGTTTGAAAGCCCGCATACCACTTTTGTCTCTTGCTTTGATTTCATGCTGACAATAATCAAACAGTTGCTTTTCATAATTGAGAGCAGCAGTAGCTAGCAACTGTCCTCAAAGTGACAGCTTATTAACTCCCTGTCTGATAATGTCAATAGTTATCGTCACAAATAACAGGCATTCTATGGGAAGGGATGGCACAGAGAACTTTTACACACTCACTATCTGATGTAAACATACACAGAAAGGTATAAGTGGGGCACTGCTTTCAACACAAGGAAGTAAATGAATTTCATTCTGAATCGAGGTTAAAGATATGAATAGAACTATCATAGCTTTTCCCCTTTTCTCTATTTTCCTTGTCACTATATACATGTATGCGAAAACAACTAAGGTCATGTCTTCAGAGCTACATGTATTGCTTTAGTAATAATAATATTCTGAGAAGCTTCCTGCTTCAGGTTTGATCTTTCTGAAACTTTTCCTTTAGCAAATATTCTCAAATTGTTTTCTACAGTTAATGCCCACGTGAACACACTATAATTATGATGCAATGTGTTCGCAATTTCTACTTTCAGTTCAAATATCTTGATATCGCTTATAAATCTCTTTTCTCTATCTTTCTCTCTAATTGCACAATGCTTGTATGTACTCTATGAATAAGCCAAGGAAATCAACAAATTGTAAGATTGCAAGCAGTGTCAACAAATGCCTTTTAGAACATAAACTACATACATATGCTGTATGCTATTTTTGCTCATATCATTATAAAAGTTTCTTACAATTAAAACCAAGAAAGTCCTTTTGAAGCACAAGGGTCAGAAGTGATACATTTAGCCTGCAATACTGTCATTTGGCATACATGTATGCATGGGTATTAGTAATTCAAAACCCATTCCTTTGGCTATGAGTTACTCTATATGTAGTCGGCATTTGCGCCACTTTATAAAAGCGCTCTTTTATATAAATTGCATAAGTGATACAGAACTTTTTAAAGTGATTTATGCAGAAAAGCAGAAGACTCTTCTTCTTTGCATCATTGTGATTTTAATTGTAAAAAAACCCCAATAAAACAAACATTCAACAGAAGCAATTTCATTAACTTCCAAGTATTGATGAGGCCTTCTTGTAGAAATGCCTGATGTCTTCAATTTAATATTCATAACCCCAGTATGGCTCCTCCAAAAAAGCAAGGAAAGTAGAATGACTCAAGTCAATTATGATTGCATCCATGCATCACTCTTTTATTTATCAAGATTTTCCCCTACGGGCTACTTGATGAAAAAAAAGATGCCTTCTTGCCTATCTTGGCCAATTTCATCCCTTCATCTCTTATCATTACTGGCTCCTTCTCGCTCAACCTGTGATTATTAAACTTCTATCTGTTTCCACATTAGCCTTGGGCTGACGCAATATGAGAATCAATATATGAGGACCGCATCCAAGGCACAAATTTGAAGAGTAATTTGGTTCATCAGTAGAGATGCGGTAATAAAGGAGAGCTTTGCTCCAAGGTAAATTAAGGCTGCAATGATGCTGAGAGTCGATACGAGTTGGGATGTGTTCAACGTATAGGTTTACCATGGTAATAAATACATCAAAGGAGAGCATCATCTCCTTTTCCAAACCTAAGCTTTATCTGCAATTTTCACAGAAAATTATTCCTCCCTCCCTCAGTACAAGGATCCTCCGAAAAACCCAGGAAAGTAGAACGACTCAAGTAATTTTACTTTCCCAAACATAAGCTTTGCCAACACATGAGCTTTGTACTACTGGCTAGTTTTCCCATGGGGACACTGCATTGTACACTATGTAGTCTGATAGATCATAAAACAGGACAAAATTCTTGAAATTGGTGCAATGATGCATGTTTTAATTGTATTGAGTTTAGAGCTTCCCTGTCAGTATGAAATGTAGAACCAATACAAAATTGGCAAGAAAAACATGAATCCTACAATGCAAGCCATTTGCATCTTGAAAATCAGTATTCTCCCCCCCCCCCCCCCCATCCATGATGACTAACTTAAGTTTTAAATACTCCCAAGAGGTTTCCCTTTGACAGTTTAAAGCCATCTAAATGATCCCATAGATGGTCAGACAGTATTTCCTTGAAGCATCATCTGTCATGTTTCCTATGAAAACAAACTTGAAGAAAATCTGTTGTTTCCCCATTCCTTGTACATAAAAATCATGTTTAATTACTTTAGTTCAAATGTACATGTACATGTATGCGTTTGTAAAAATAACCAATTTCTCCATTATTGTTTCCTTTATCTACCACTTTATTCATTTTTCACATGTTTCATTCTTCTTTTTCTTCTTGTAATATCTTATTTTTCTTTCCACTTTTCTACAAAATTATGAATGCCTGAGAGAGGAGCTTTTGTGTGTATCTCTTTTCAGCATGTATGAGTGTATGGATTCTGAACTGGTGAAAGTCATAGGCATATACTACCAAAAACAACAAACACAAACAAATGTGTGTGAGTTTTATTTTAAGGTAAAAGAGGAGAAATTATGATTGTTTATATTTTCACCAGTTGAAGATCATATCCTAATTTCATTGCTAACAAACATGTTCCATTATATACACATCATCAGACAGGGGATTTCCCTAGTCACTACCTACATGTAGCTGTAAAAATGAGGTCATGGTCTGCAACTTGTATATTTCCCCACAAAGTCAAGTTAGGTTTATAAATCAAGGAACTAAAATCTTTCCAGGGTTTACTACATTCTTTTCAGGTCTTTCTCAGATACATGTGTATGTAGGATAAGGAAGTCCTAAGTGATATATTGCAACATAAACGTCAAGTCAGTCATGCTGTGGGTATTTCTGCTTGAACTTAGTGAATTTGATAGGAGAATATTAGATCCCATTCACAGATCATGGACTTTGAACTCTGAAATGATATTTTCTGCTTTGAAAGATTTTCTGTTACAAAAGAGTATACGTCTATTTACTTTCTACTGGCTCTTATTTCTGACACATATTTGTTTTTGTCTCTAATTGTCTGTGAATAAGTATACTGGTAGGCTACAAACTTTGCTGGGAAATATTCTGTACCAAGCACCTATTATATCTTCAACAATATACAGTTATGAAATCAATTTCTGCAAGGATGACTTTACCCACATGTAATTTAAACATGTGTTTTTGCATCTTATAAACACAGATCATTGAAAGTTAATGTCTGAACTAAACAATAACTTTGCTTCGTGATATATGTACATGTATGTGAACTAAAACTTTTATTCCACTGACTTACTGTAGGCCAATATTTGAACAACTTTTTCTCTTATGAAAATAGCTAACAACAAAGATGAATTAAAACAAACAGCTTGATATCTAAAAAAACAAAAAGGAATCTATCCCAATTAACAGATTCAGGTTAAAGCTGGTGCATTTTCATATCTATATTGTACTATAAAGGAGGTGAATGTTGCTTTTCCTTTTTGAAATGCTACATATTTGACATCATGTTGATGATCTAAATGAATCCTTGATGAAGACAGATTGTAACAGCTGTGTGCATCAATACTTACTGTGCTCCTGTATGGATGGCATCCTCTGTATGTGAGAGCTTGGACAAAAGATCGATGAGCTGTTTGGAAAGAAATGAACATGTGCGTGAGAAATTTGAAATAATTTTGCAATGACATCAGGCAACCACACACAAAAAATAAATGATAGGGCTGAGAGCCCCCCCCCCCCCCTCACCCCCATGAAAAACCTCAAAATTTTTGTTAATGGATTTCAAATACGTATTACCATCACTGAACATCAAGTTTTGGCAATGCATTTTTAAATATCAATTTTTACTATTTCAATTATTGCTAATAATAATCAGTTTTCACACTATAATGTTTATTATTCCTACTACTGACTACTACATGTACAATAAATATCACTATTTTTCTACTTAACTCCCTCTACTTTCCTCTTTGACACCTTCCCTTTATACCTACTTCATACCTACTTGACATTTTCCATTCATACCTACTAAACCCCTCCCCCTTTCACATTTTTAGGTTCAATAACACACTTTTAAAATTTTTGGTTAACTTAAAGTAAAACTTGTGAGTATGTCAAGTTGCTTACCGATCCAAAGTTTGACATTTGGAAGAGCCATGCTGGATCAAAGAAGTCTGCTTCTCGTATCTTGAATACCCTAGAGCAGGCACGCAGGAATGTTCGGATGTTTTTCATACACAAGAACTGTTGGAAATGAGTAACATAAATAACATAAATTGAATAACAGGTGTACAAAGCCTTGTGACATGCGATGAATTGATTTACAGTTATCAAAAGCAAGGATGATACTAAAACTTGGAGTGGAGGAGATACTCGTATAATGGTTGTATAAAAATCCAATATCATTTTATTTTAATTATGAAATCATTATTCCAATCTACATGAAAGTGCAATTTATGATACACATTTGCACTTACACCCACTTCAGAAAGGCCTCTTAATTATAATCAAATAAATTCTAAATTAATGTGGCCAATACATCATACATAATACGGTATATCACCTACATGTAAATCATTCTTGATTAAAGTCTAAATAGTGACTAAACAAAAAAAAAATCAAGTATACTTGTATATTCTGCTTAGTACTCTTTTCTATTTCTAAAATACATGTAGTTCAAAATATGGTTATGTCATGTCTATTAATAGCTTTTAATTAAGTTGGGGGAGGCCTAATCCTTTTAGTAAATGCTTACAATGTTTCTGATTGAAAAATGAAATGAGATACATACCATTAATCAATCATCACCACTTGATCTAATCCCATTTCATTAAAACAGACAAACACAGATTACTCTCATAATCATGCACCAAAATCAATCATAAGTGTCCTTCTAAATCTGTCCACATATTTTGACCGATGGTATCAGTCAAACCAGCAGACTGCACTTAATGGTATTCAGGATCACTTACAGGTAAATATTTAGCATTCAATCACAAACCTGACCAGACTGAATGAGTGCCTGTATTTATGGATGGATGTGTGACCTAGATTAAGAGCACAGCATAACTACTGTTTTGATGGTCAAAGTTTTGTGTAGACTCAAATGTACATGCTGGTCATTTCCCTAAATATAACTTGCACTATAATCCTGCAGCAATATTCATATTTAAGGGGTGTTCAGATATGAGGCGACATGTCCCCGCAACAAATCCCATAACATTTTAGCTTACAAGTCAATGGGGTATGAGGCGAAAAAAAATGTCGCAGAGGCAGGACACATTCTTTGCTGCCCTGCTGCAAAAAATTGAACACTAAAAATGTTTCGGGACATGTTGCCTCATATCTGAACACCCCTTTACTGGTTCGTTTTGTGCATTTTCTCTGTAACCATTCAATCAACACAAATATCCCATTACAACTGAACACCAAGTACAGAAAGTCCCAGTCTGTGTTCAAAATGGGAATACATGCACATGGACAAGTATCCCATGATGGGAATGATTTAAGAAAGACAGAATGAGTGAGAGAAAAGGGAGAGAATGGATACAAAGATGAAGTCAGAAATGGAGCCTGAGAGTGGTAAGAACGGGGGGGGGGGGGGGGGGGGGGGGGGGGGGGGGGCAGCTACACATGATGCAGCTGTTTTTAAGAGAAATTAAAGGGGGAAGGGGGACAGAAGGCCCAGAGATGGGTAGAGACAAAGAGACAGAGAGAAATGGAGATTGGAATAGAGAGAGACAGTGAGAGAGACAGAGAGAGACAGAGTATGCCATCAAAAGACAGAGATGGTAAGACGGGAAAAGAGATAACGAACGGAGAGTAATAGGTTGGGATAATGACTAGGATGAAGAAGATGTGAGGTGATGAGTCAGAACGCCAAAAATACTTGACAAAAACATGTCCAAAGTAGAGGAGAATGATTGAAATGGGAGAAGCTCATCGATGAGAGGTGGCTCGCTGGAGGAGCCAAACTGTATCATCTGAATGAATTTCTTGCTTGTCTTGCTCATCAGAGTCTGTTTACAAACATCTTAACTACCACTCTCATTTCTCTTTTGATCTCTCTTCTCAATCATCATCATTCCGTTTACCTCACTTGATCTTCAAAAACTGCCTTTTCTTCAGGTACATGTATCAATCTGAATATTGGTCCTAGGTATATCATGTACATGTATATACCTCCATATCATTTTCTGTGATTCATTTCTTATTATAAGACCATTTCCCTTTCTTCATATTTCTTTCTGGCTTTTTCCTTTCTATACATAAACATATTCCAGTTAATGTTTATCCTTAAATATCTTCATCTTTTAAGAAAATAACTTTTTCTCAACAAATCCTTCCTTTTTGCTCTCCCTCTCTCTCTTCCCTCTACTCTCTGACATACACACACTGGGTGATTTCAAGTTTGGTGTTGGTGCTGGTGTTGGTGTTAGAAGCACAATTTTGATTGCTTTCCATAGCTCCAACACCAAATCTGAATTTACAAAAGTGGTTCAAATGACATTATTGACTGCTCAACTCCAAATGACATTTGTCCCAAGACCAGTTTTATTTTTAATTTGGAGCTGCATTGATGTAAAAATCAGCCTACACTATAAACACCAAAAGGTCAACACCAAACTTGAAATCACCCACTCTTTCTCTTTCTATCCTTTTGTCTGTCTCTCCTCTCCTCTCCCTCCCTCCCTCCCTCCCTCCCTCATCCCCTCTCTCTCACTCTCCATTCACTCTACCCCTCTCCAATGCTCTCTTTGTTTCTCCTGACAAAAGTACAGATGATTGAAACAAATAGGAAAGTCTCTGCAACCAAAGTGAGAGAAACTGACCCCCTATTCAGACTATCTAAATTCATCCTATAGCTACATAAGAAACATACATGTACAGCTTTACAATCAGTAATCAAATGTCCAATCATAATGAAATATCATATAAAAAAATGTCTTGTCACAAAATGTTTTGTAACAAAATATTGTACAGCAAAACGCTGTTTGGGCATGATTTCAAATGAAACCTCAAAAGACTCAGCATCCACTTGCAGTCTGAGCATCATATCGTATAAAATCGTATAATTGGACAGAGCTTATGATTAGAGCATGCTTGACACTAGGTAAAATTAGAAGAATGGTGAAGACATAATGCACAAACATGATGCACAGTATAAATGTGCGCATATGTCACTTCCTTCTTTATAATGATGTTGTGGTGTAATTGTCTTTACACTCCTTTCACTAATCCTGATTTTTTATACAGAGTCTCGTATAACTTTCCTACGGTCTGAATGGGCTTATGAGAGATATTGAAAGTGTACTGCTTATCAACACTGACAGCATCTCAGTTTACATGTGATATCTCTTCTCACTCAGTTTCTCATGCTTCTTTCCATCAGGAGCTAATGTGAAGGTCAGACTCAAGAGCAATCAGAAGAAATGACTGAATTCAATGAAAAATAACCTCAAAAAGTGCAGGGTGTGACAGCGAGTGATAAAGTAAGCAAGGCAAGGGAAAAGTATATGGGATACAAGTACATGTATGTGTACCATGTAGGTGTATCTAGAAATTGTATTGTATACACGTACATGTGTATAACGGTTTCCAGGGAAAAAATACATGAGGGCTCGGGGCGAATTCGCCCCCGATATGCCAAAAAGAGCCCTGGAAAACTAAAAAAGAGCCCCTGAAATTCTCATAGGGTCCAATGTAAAGTGTAATACAATGTAGAAAATTCAGACGGTTGGGCTCGAAAAGTAGCCCTGGGAAAAAAAAAAAAAAATTCCCTGGTACAACCAGGTTATTCTACATGCTATTTTGTAATCTTAATTATTTTTCTTCTTTTTCTTTTTTTTTTTTTTAAATAGAAAAGTGTGTAACAGTATGTTATAGCACAAATTTCTTTAAAAGCTGATTTCAACTCAAATGCTTTGGAGAGTTGAGAAAAAGAGATATTTAAATGTATTTACTACAGTCCTGAACAGCATTGGATTATTACAAGGCCTTTATTACACACTGACCTGACAAATATGGTAATATAAAAAGTAAAAAGAAAATAGAAAATTTAAACAGATTGTAAATGCGAAATCTACCAAATTAACTAAAACACAAATAATTATGGTCAATGTTTGGTTGATTTTATACCTTGCTGCTCATCCACTTTTGCACTGATTCTCTGCTGTGTCAGTCAGAAGTATGACACCTTTAAATTTATCAGCTCCTGAATTTGTCATGGGAAGAAATATTCCATAAACAGTGGCATACCAGCACATGGCTGTAGCATAAACAAATGAATCACATGACTTGTAAGATAATATGTTCCTCCTCATTAATGCATTAATACCACTATGACATGTTTTTTTTTTCTCCCCCCCCCCCCCCCCCCCCCCCCAGCATGGATAAGCAAGCTGCTGCAGCCAAGAAGTGACTGCAACATCCACAGTTAACTCTGAATATAAGTCACTGGTGTGGATATCGGCGCTGCGGCTATCTGGATTTTCCAGGAAACACAAGAATGAAAAAATGAAAGAACAAGTAAATATACATGTATACCTTATTTTCGTGCATTCACACTTTATCTAACTTCTTGAAAACAAGGTTTACACCTGGGGAGCGTTTCATGAAAGGACTTGTCGGATGTTTTATCCGACAAAGTTTGATTTATCCGACAGTTGCCATAGTAACAATGCTTCTCAGCCAATCAAAATCAAGGAAAGATGTCAGATCTGACAACTTTTCAGACGAAAAATGTTGATGAAATGCCCCCCAGGTCATTAATTTCTCAAAAATGAACAGTGTGAACAGAAATTTTAAAGGTTAACCCTTTTTGAATCCAGGGCAGAGTTAATGCAGACAGCACCTCTACTTGTTAAAGACATTAACTTCCTAAAACATACCAGTAATGCAGAACCATACTGGGACACTATACTACTACCATAGTACTTTATATCTAATATGATTTGGAGAGCTGGAAAAGAATTCTTTAATATGAATCGATTTTAAAAATTGCGGTATTAATTCTGCAATTTTTTCTCTTTTTTTCAGAAGATTGAATTATGTATGGTCTGTCCACCTTTCATATATTCAGGGAATGGCCCTTAGGACACTGTTTCATGTTGTAAATTGTTAATCAGTGCAATCCCTAGATTTGTAACATGTACATGTACACGTAATGTAAATGATCTTTATTCGATGTACAAATGATACAACTCCACATCTTTGCCCAGGCATACGCACTTGCACAGACAAACCAGTTCCACGAAAATGGATTTGGATTTTCCGTTCAATAACTCCCACTGTGGTGGCGGCGGCACGACTTCTGTAAGCCATGGTTTTCACAGATTTATTGGATTATGAGCTGTTCTTGGCGTTGGGGGGTATGGTGTGAAATGACACACCATCCAATGGGCTCAGTGCTCTCATTAACCCTTTGCATTCCATATCCCATTACTGTGATGACTTAATGGCACACAGGAGGTTAAGCTTAATGAGCACACACATCTGGTATGTTAGCTGGATGGTGAGAAAGGCTTCTTACTCACTGGTCAGATACTGTGTAATCCATTTAGCTTGATATGAAATTTCGGAAGAGTTGAAGTGGTCATAATCCAAGGACTTTCAAGAAATGTAAATTTGTGCCACTATAAATCTAAGGTATGGAGGGGACTGCCTACATGTAGTATACTGCACATATACATGTACTGGTATATATATGAATGACCACCCATGCATAATTGCCAGTGGAGATAATTCCCTTTAAACATGATAACAAAAATCAGTTTCCTTTCAATTAGACATACCAGCAGTCCACAAAATACCAACAAAATTTGGTCATCTATTCAAAGTATGTAGACCAATAGGATTATAAACAATATTACAATTTTTGACAGGAATGACAGCCCTAAATTTATGAGGAATAAATGATGGCAATAAAATGTAACAGGTACGTTTAATACTGTCAGTAAGCTGCAGCTAAGTACAGTAAAGGCCTACACGTATGGAGCTACTTGTCCATATAGCTACGTGTACATGTAGATTGACCATCCAATGATGAGATTATGAGGATGAATGATGAGTTCACAGCTTGGTAACGACTTGCTTCATTACCCCCTCGATGGCTTGGCCATTTCCCAAACATTTCTCTCATAAACACTCACCAGCTTGATTTTTCTTTAAATGTAAATGCAGTTGAATTTTAAAGCATAACAGCCACTTGGACAGCTTATACAGACTGTAGTCTAAGAAAAAGAAAAAAAAACACCAAGAAGAGTATATATGCCACTTTTCAGCCACAAGCTAATCCACAAAAAACTCTGAAAACCCCAACAGATATCTGGCCCCCCCCAAAAAAAAAAAAATAAATAAATAAATACATATATATATGTAGGGCATTACAGTCATACAATACTGCAAACAAATCTACAAAAGTGCATCCAGAAAAGAGCAAGAAAAAATAAAACAAAAAACACATGGTACTTGGTACACTGACTCATAGGCCCGAATTCCCATAAGTGGTTTAAATGCAAACCATGGTTTACATGTATATTGTCTAAATCTCCCAAAGCCTAAAACGTGCAAGCCCTCTTGTCCAAGACAAGTCTTATATGTTCACTTAATGTATAATATACACTTATTCATTCTTATAAACACTTAATGTTTTATTTACATAATGCTATGGTTTAAATATAACCTCTTTCGAGAATACGGGCCATACTGTGTGATTATGAAAAGTGTGAACATTCATAGCTTCATTACCAAACAATTTTTTCTTCCTGGAGGCTCAGGAGAACAAGGAGCTTAGCTTGTCTTATGACCATGACCAGGGGAGCATTTCATGAAAGGACTTGTCGGATGTTTTATCCGACAAAGTCTGTTTTATCCGACAGTTGCCACAGTAACGATGCTTCTCAGCCAATCAAAATCAAGAAAAGATGTCAGATCTGACAACTTGTCAGACGACAAATGTTGATGAAACGGTCTCCAGCTCTACCAATGCATTGCCTAAAGGGGTGAAATATACATCTATAGGTTTGTTTTATGACACATTTTTAATGTTAAGTCTAAATACATTGCTACATACACATACCACTACATACATACATGTATTTCACTGTATACTTTGGAAGTCCATTTTATATCATTTAGACCCACAACTAGCTCATCCTGCTTACTTGTGATAATACTTATACATTTTCTAAAAATATTCAGTTTAGAAAGCAACACACTCCTTCCAATCAGTGAAGAGCTCTTCATCTTATTCAGGCCTTTTTCTTTTGAAAAAAAAGAAGAGAAAAATAATAACAACAACAATTCCGAAATGGGTAGAGCCTAAAGAGCAGGAGTTTGGAGTGACAATGAAAGGGGGGAGGGGCTGGGATTATTTATGCTCTAGGCACATGCTTGTGGGCAAAGATGCAGGATCCGGCCTAGAAGAATATATCATCACTGGGGTGACAAAATCTCACATCTCAAAAATGTTGAATGTTCAGGAGAGCCAAAAAACATGGCTTCCTTAGAATTACAGCCTATGGAGGAGGTCAAGTTTCATTCATCAATAGTGGCCTAATCTTTGCAGATGGGCATTCGAGGGTTTGAAAATACATGTTAAGTGTTCGTAGCTATAAGATTATGAAAAGAACTAAATTTCACCAAAAATTGAGTTACAAGTTTTTGTCACCCTAATGACGATATTTATTTTATCATTAAAAATAGGCCCAGATATACCGGTAATAAGTTTATCTATCATATGGATATACATGTATCCATCCCATGAGAAATACTGCACCTGCAGGCTGCAGTTTAACTGAGAAGAACTTGATACAAAACTGCCTGCATTTACCCCATAAAATTTCTAACCATAAAGCTTTAGATACATATCATCCTGCAGAAACAGGGGCCTACATTGATGGTTCATGCAGTGCACATACATGTACATGTACTATAAAATGGATCAATAAAAATTATCTCTTTAGTTTTAGTACACTGTTCATCTATCCCCACTTCAGATTTAAAGCTGCCGTAAACATGTGGTTGTGATTTCAAAGTATCAAACTGTCAAACAACTATTAATATGAGCATTATGGCTTACATGTATAACTGACACTTCAGAATCCCTATATACCTGCATTTAGCCCTACAGTCTATACAATTGATTTGTATATCAGTACAACACATATTTTTCATTAGCCTTAGCCGAAGTTATCTCAGGCTTAGCATACAACAGAGTAAAGGTCCTGCATATACATGTACATGAAGTAAAATTTATGAATTCAAACTGTAGGCCTGTAATTGTTTCCTGTACATGTACATGTACATGTACTTGTACACTGTCTTGCTATTTGATTTAAGTATTAGACTAAAGTTTGATTGAAAATATTCTTGAAAGACTGGATCTACATGTATCTTTTGCCATCTAATTTGATGTCAATTGGAAATCTGTTTATTTCCCATCTCAACAAAGACTGTTTTGTTTTATTATGAAGGAAGAAATGCTATTAGAAGGAAGATTTACAACCCACTTTGTGGAATAACTTCCTACTTTTCAAATTTCCTTTTTGTAGAAGGGTCTTACCTGTATATCTTCCATTTGCTGGTGAGACTATTTAATCTTTGCAACCTCTAAACATTAGTACATGCATGTAAAGTTGGAAGCCTACATATACATTGTATACCATGGATATATTTCTACAAAGTACACCTGTTTAGTGTATGTACTTGCTTGAGGCATTTATGATTCTAGGATTTCCTCTGTTTCCTCATTACATTATCTCATGGTGAAGCTTTGGTCAAATTAAAAGCTTTACAGCTCTCACTGCCAGCTGGCACGATCATCTCAAATGTAGACTTAATGGAAAAATATACAGCAAAAATGTTGACTTTTTTCAGTTTTTAAAAAAATAGTTTTGATCAAGAATGCAAACAGTTTAAAGTTGGAATAAAAGATACACCGACTTGTAATTTCTGTGAAACTCACATTCAAACCATCGTTCATCTATTTCTAAGATGTGAATATACAGTTGTATTTTGGAATGATGTTTATGAATGGTTGGAGTCCAGAAATATTGGAAATACAAAATTCAGTGATATTGAAATCTGTTTTGGGGTTATACATGTAACCCTCAATAACTTCTATCTCATTAATATCATCTTGTTGTTTGCAAAATATTTCATATATTCATGCAAATATAAGAATATAAAACCTACTTTTGCTCATTTTAAACTTGGTTTAGATCAAATTGAAAAAACTGAGAGAATAATTGCATTTAAACATAATTTGATGAATTTACATAGAAAAAAATGGAATATTTTGTGTCAAGAACATCAGTGATACTGGTAATATATGTATACATCTGTGTTATATAAGTGTCCGGAATTTATGTTACTTTGAAATGTAATGTCTTTTATGCATGTGCTACTTATGTATTGAATGAGTTGAGAAATAAAAATCTTGAAAAAGAAAAAAAAAAAGAATGCAAACAGAGACGAGGAGTCTTTATTTGCTCAAGTCTGCTTCTCATCTGTGCAAACTTTGCATAGGAGACAAAATGGTTTCTCAAAACCATCAAATTCATGTATAAAAAAAAAAATGTGTGTTATGAAATTAAAACACCAGTTTCATTAGGATGTCTGTAAACTTAAGGTGCTTTCACACATGATGCGACAGTGTGGTACCACACTGTGGCGCCACACTTTTTTGTGAACAAGCCTATGGGGTATAGGGCGACAAAAAAATGTCGCAGAGGCAGGACACACTTTTTTTTTGCTGCCTAGATACACAAAAACGGCTTATACTAAACACATCTTTGCACTCGTTCCATTCTTCCTTGTTTCCATTCTGTCATACTCCTTTCCTTGCAGTCTTACACTTTCTTTAAAGTTCAGTTTATCTACCTAGTATTCTTTCTTTCGTATTGTCAATCCTAATTCTTGTCTTCTTATTTTTCCATCAGTTAATGAAGAGCAACTTTCAACTTGTCTTTTTTTTTTTGTAGTAGATTTCCCCTCGAACCCGCCTTGAAGACAACAATGAAAAAGGGTTGTAAAAACATCGAGAATTTTCAATAAAATTTTCCCATCGTGTAGGCCCGAGTGTTTTCCAGCGCGCCGTGCCGCGACGCGACCCGAGTGTTTAGTATAAGCCCACAAAAACTGTGCACCAATCAAATTTCTAAAAAGTTAGCGCAAAAATTGTTGCCATGAGATTGCTTGCGCAAGTTTTGACAATATGCTCTCTCATTGAGAGTTGACGCGTTAATGCGCGTTCATTAGCATATGTGGTGACACAAAGTCCCACCATGTGTGAAGACGAAACAGTGTGGCGCCACTGTGTGGTACCACACTGTCGCATCATGTGTGAAAGCACCTGTATTTTTAATTTTTTTTTATTTTTACGTTTTGAATGAATGCTAATAATTTGCCGCCACGGCACGCTTTGATCGTTAACAAACGAAAGAATCAAGTGCATGTTCTATACAATCACAATCATAACATCATTTGTACATGGCAGTGATGTTGCTTACATATCGCAACCGGAAATGTATGTACCGTAAGTAAGTTAGACCCTTTGGACAACCCGATGATTATTTGTAGATCTAACCTACTTTCATTCCGAGATCCAGGACGAACCAGGATCCCGTTAAGAAAAATGAAAAGTTGCCGGGTTGGGAATTTAATTCAAGATAACAACACTAAGCCTGGGGTGCCTCTTCAGGCAGACTTGAGCACTGTATAAATCTAGAATTAACAGCAAATATCACTATTAAAATCCTAAGAAATTAAGAAATGCAGTAACACTTCTAGGTAAATTTTCTGCAACTCCTTTTTCCAATAATAAAAATATTAACATATTGAAATTCTGCCTTGAAGCAATTCAGAGTTTTGTTATACATGAACACATGGACACATTTTGAAGTGTCTGGGACTGAAGGACTTAAAGGCATTGGCTAACTTTGTGAGTAGCTGATTTAAAAAATTCTCAAACTAAGATGAAATATGTGTATGAGTACTTGTATTTGTACTCAAAAACCCTGAAACCAACCATAATTTGGAATGAAAAAGTGTAAGTTAGACGCAAACGTCAATTTTATTATCCTTCGTCTCACGAGACACTTACTATGAGGACCACTTTGCTTGAATTTGAAAATGCCGTTATGATATTTAAAAATACTTCCTGTGGATATTATACTTTGAAACTTTCAGACTGGTATTTTTACACTATAACCCTTATGTTTATCCCATTTTCAAGTAACAAAACAAGATTTTTTAAAATCATAACAATGTCAACCAATGTCTTTAACTGAATACATCATTCAGCAGGGGCATGCGGTCAGCATCAAGCAAAGTATTTAAGTGCAATGTGAGGAATGTCTTTCACTGACATGTTTACAAAGCTGTACATCAGCATGGGAGTCCCTTGTTGTGTCTACTCATTAAAGGTACAGTGAAGTGACATTTCAAAATAACCATGCACATTTATGCCAGTAATTGTATTGTTAGAAAATCTACTTTGATATGCTTCAAAACCAAACTGAAAGACACAAAAGTGTCTTAATCACATCTAAATGTGCTAAAAATATATATTCTGCTTTTAATTTTCTTTGTTACATTTAAAATTTTGAATACCAGTATGAGAAGCACTAATTGCCACAAAATTCAATATTCACAATTTCAAATTCTTTGATGATAATTGTGCATCATCCTGTATTACAAATTATTCTAGATTACTTAGTCATTCATATCAGTTTTAAAAATCTAATTTGGGGGGTAATATCCAAGAATAAAATAAAAAATCCCCACAATAAAAAAGTTAATATCTGCATTATAACAGGCTGCTGTGAATATTAAAGTAAAATGCAACAAGTGTATTAATATTAGTACTAATACAAATTATGTTCACTTAGATGGACAAAAGGCTCTATTTCTGTGAGTTTTCCATTTTATCATTACTACCAACTTTCCCTTTTTTCTAGATATGAAAATGTAAATTCAATTATTGGGTGAAATAAGAATGAAAAATACAGAACTCAGTATTAACCCATTCGTGACAGAGGTCCACATTTTGTGGCTTGACCTAATAGCTTTTGATGCAGAGCCCTAAAAATTATACCAAATAAATGAGCAGAAAGAGTAAAAAATTCTACACAAACTGTGCCCATTTTGGTTGCGCCAATATTCAGTGTTTGATGCTGAAAAATTTTAAAGGAAAATAAGCATTAAAATCCTTAAATTGGCAATGTGATAGAAAGTTTAAAATCACCGTTTTCCCCTGCAAATTGGCAACTTTTTGACTTCTCATCATAATTTCTGTCAATTTATATTCATTTCAGATACATGACGTTTTATAAGAAAAAATGTAGCAATAAAATAAAAATGTTGGTGTTCCCAATTTGAAGAATAAAAGCTAATCAAATTAGGCTTTAAATAATTCCTGTCACGAATGGGTTAAACTGTTGAGCATGATTTGTTTTCACTATAGCTCAGGTTAATTCAATGGGTTAACTACCAGGAATTGTTTTGCTTTCATCACAAAGGAGAAGAGGTTGAACAATTGTGCTGTTGTGAGTGTATTTCGCTTACCACTGCCTGAAAAGCCACACAAACTACATAAAATATACATTAAAAGCATGAAATATTGTTCAAAGAGGGCAGTGCCTTCACTAGACTTTTGACTGAACTCAGTCTCAGTGCATCTGAATGTGTAAATCTTGTGGACAACACAGTCAAAAATCTTTGTACTTAACCACAAATCTGCCAGGCTAGAATAGAGAAATGATATTATCATTTTTTTTTTAATGCAATACATGTAAGCACATGGTTGAGGTGGCTTTTTATAATCAATGGTTATTGTATTCACAACTTCCAAACAGTAATTCCACTTAAAGAGGCCAGCAAATGGGAAATCATGGGGAAAACGAATTTGCAAAAGGCTTGTTTACTTGTACACTATAATCTGTCCGTTATGCGGGCCCGTCGGACTAATGCGATAAAAGTTCAGGCAGCACAAAGTTTACCGAACTCAACCTAGTCGTACACTTCAGATTCTCACATTTCTCAACAACTCTTAAGTGTTTAGACTCTTAACGGGTCTCATCGTGTTCACTCGAAGAAACGTCTTGTATAATGCTCCAACATTTCAAAATACAAAATATAGTTTACTTCTTTTTGTTAGTCTAGCCATTAAACTCCATTGCCTTTCCCCGACACGTCGTCGCCGCGGATTACATAACACCCCTTCGGCTCTCCCAGGGAGATGGCCATGTAATTGTTTTTCCATACGTTTATTAGCTTTTTCACTGCGCGAAATTTGAAACACAGTTGTTTAGAATGGATTATCCCTTTTCTTGAAACTCGAGCGGCCGACTGCATTCCCCCTCTCTCATCCGAGATCACCCTACCTTTCCCTATGATTTCTCATTTTCTATCCCCTTTAATATTTTCAATCAAATGTTCCTTTAATATGACTATGGACAAGCTGGAAAAACTGAAGAAGGAAGATTTACATCCATTATAGCATGCTACATGTACATGTACATGCATGATTATAGAATTACATTGTATGGAAAAAAAAAATGAAATAAGGCTCACCAGTAAATGTGCAGAATATGCAAGGCCATGTTGCATGTTTTCAATAAAATTCTAAAAATTATCCCATTCCATGTTGATTATTAACTAATCACTTTTTATGCTTATTGTACAGTATGAACAAGTTTTGAAAGCACAGGGAAACCACTCATACATGTGAAGAGTGCTGTATAAGTGAACTCATCGAATTGTACCAATCGTATTGTTCGATTCTTTCAAGGAAAATGTATGTACAGACCTACAGTGCATATCTACATGTACACATATCTATATGATTATACAGGGCCCCTTAACCCATAGAGGTACAGTGTCACCTTTAGGAGACACTTTTGCAGTATCTGTTGGTCTAGAATGCTGGGTATTACACATACATGAGCAGAAAGAGAAAAAATTCACTGAAAAATTTGAGTCCATTCCCAATGCCATATAGTGTGGCATTCTCGAATCAGAGCAATTTAATTGTAACTAATCATTCCACTCCCTAAATTGGCAATGCAGTGAATATAACATAATCCCTCTTTCCATGTTCAAATTGGCAATGTTTGATTAAATTTTACAATTATAATTCATTTTGGTTCATGTTATATCCATATATATTTTTTTCAAACTATGTAAGAGTGGAAGAAAAATTATAGTTGTTGCCAATTTGAGGATTGAAAATGATTAATTTAGACCTCAAGAAAGCTCTGTACCTCTATGGGTTAATACAAGAACATTACACAGTCCCAAAGAGGCTACCCTGTGTAACAAGACAAATCATTATTTTTCAATTTAGTACAGTACATTTCAGTTTATTTCCACAAATTGAATTTAAAAAAAAAACAACAACTTATTATTATGACTGTTATCATCATTATTCTTATTATCATTATCATACAGATTATTATCTATTATCATTATTGTTATTATTATCTTTATCATTTATTATTAGTATTATTTCAATATCATTTTTATTTTAACAATTTCAACAAATTGTGCTATTCAAATGTAAATTACTAAACTATAGATCTAGAAACAAACAACAATCATTAGCTGACAGAAATAACACACTCATCCATGGTTTCTTAATCAGTATGTCAATGTAAATATTGTCAGCCTACATATTTTGTATGACAGAAAAAGATGAGGAAAATGGATCACATTCAAGTAGTTTAATATTTATTTCCTCATACACGGCATGCCTTCTACATCATACATGTACATTTCTATGTATATGTAGATGGCATAGACTACACAGGCCACTGACTGTGCAAGGGTGTCAATTCATGGTCAGGGAAAAGGAAATGTGTAGGCTTACATGTACATATACAATGTAAATGTGAATTGATAACATACATGTACAGTGTACAGGTCTGCATGTACAATGTATACATGTACATGTAGTCAGCATACTGTATCTATTAAAAGTTCTAAATGCACATTTTATACAGGACTCCACACAATCATGTTTGGTAGGGGGTCCAGCTTGAAATTGGCTCAGTATGTATCGAGCCGTGTGAAAAATTTGAAAATCATTCAATTCAGGGGTCTGGACTTAAATTATGGGGGCCCGGACCTAAATTACCGTATAGGGGCCAATGTCAGGGGCGCCAGTTAGTGTCAAGCCATATTTTATATTAGGGACTAAACCTAAAATGGTCCCAATCTTCTTCTTGCTTTTCATCCACCACATGAGTGTGACCACATAAACATGTACAAAAGTACAATGTACTCCATTTTCTCCTCTCAAACAAGATGCTATAACATGTAGCACTATGATATTTTCCTCCTACTTTTCCAAAAAATAAGTCATGCTAGGGAACAGAGAAGTATTGAGGGAATAAAAACATACCACTTTGAGGGGAAAAAAATACCAAGGATAAATTTAGAGATTCTGTGGAAAAATGATATTTTACATTGGTTTGGGAATACCACAATTTCCTATATACATGTTGGTATTAGGTAACCTCTTGAAGTCAATCATTTCCTTGCTAGCCAAAAAGGTCGGTGCAGCATGAAAAGGTACACTTATGGGAAGTGCTTTACAATTCTACAGGGACTGCTGCTTATTCAGTAAAAAAAAATAAAAATTTGGTGGCCCCTTTTTATAAGCTCTGCTTTCTCCGGGGTCACCAAACCATCATTGTATTTTGTTAAAACTTTTGTTATAACCCTGTTCTCTGTATGTTTTGATGGTTGAATATAAAATGAAATTGAAATTGAATTGAAATTGAAAAAAGGGGAACTGATAATGCGATTGATGCAGAAATACTTCAAAGAGGAATTACTACATGTAACTACAATCACATATACATATAGCTACACATACATGTACATATACATGGAAAGTACTCAGAATATTCATTGTACTTCACTAGAACTTCTTCACACAAAAAAACAGAATGCTGGTTTATTATAAATGCTGTTTTGAAGAAAAACAAAAAACAAAACAAGAAAAGTTTATCAGATGTGACAAACAATTGTTTTCAACAACTACATACATGTACATGTACATGTACAATGTACCTCTATCAATCTTGGAATTTTAAGGCCTGCAAGTACTGTCCAGATCTACTGACCATTAAGGCGTAATACTATTAAGTGCTTTAAGTGTATTTTAAACACGTACTGTATCAATGGCAATGTACATGTTATCTTAAGATTATCAATCTTGTGAATAAAAAAAACCCTGCTACATCCAGCATTCAGTCAGTGATTGCAAAACCTGGAGACAAAACCAGGAAGTGCCTACTCAAAAACTATGCACAGTTCAAAATACATGCAAAACACTTGGGCCATGTACATGTTCATACACATACAAATTCAGCTCCTTCAAGAAGCAGTATTTGTATAGAGGCAGAATACATGAATGTACAAATGTAAGCCTAGTTGCTAAACAGAATGCTAACATACATTGTTACAGTTTATATGTACATGTATATGCATGTACATATACTGAAAACCTTGAATCGAAAGCTAACTCTAGAAGTAGTGCATGTGCATGTAAATGTAATCATACTGGATAATCCTTTGGTTTCAGGTTGACAAACGAGCACATCAATGATGTGGCGCTCATCTGGCATCCGGCAAAGAAATTCACACAATTTTTAATTTTCACCAAGTTGACAGTGTAATGAATAATTAGCATTAATAATTTTTGGGACAAAATTTTCAAAATTCCGTGGAGGTTGTTGTACCTCACATACATTGTAGCTCTACCAAATGAAACACAAAAAAAATCAAAATCAGTCAACAAATGAAGAAGAAGAAGCATTTTTTATGATTTTCGAATAAATTTTGCATAAATTAGCATAAATAACCTTTGAGACAAAATTTCAAAATTCTGCGTAGAAGTTCGGTGTACCCCATATGCATTGTAGCTCTAACAGATGGAAACAAAAAAATCAAAATCAGTCGACAAATGAAGAAGAAGCATTTTTTGTGATTTTCAAAACAAATTTTGCATAAATTAGCATAAATAATTTTTTAGACAAAATTTCAAAATTCTGTGTACAAGTTCGGTGTACTTCACATAGCTCTACCAGATGAAACAAAAAAATCAAAATCGGTCGACAAATGAATAAGCATTTTTTGTGGTTTTTGAATAAATTTCGAATAAATTAGCATAAATAATTTTTTAGACAAAATTTCAATATTCCGTATAAAGTTTGGTGTACCTCATGTAGCTCTACCAGATGGAACAAAAAAAATCAAATTGGTTGACAAATGGAGAAGTATTTTTGTGATTATCAAAAAATGTGCATAAATTAGCATATTTAATGAGTTTCAAAATTCTGTGTAGAAGTTTTGAATCCCCCACCTAGTGCTATCATATAATGTAAACGGAATTGAAATCAGAGAAGAAATGACGAAGAAGAAGCATTTTGAAATTATGGACGGACGACGGACACCACGCCACAGCATAAGCTCATCTGCCCCGATCGGGCCGGATGACGGCTGCCAGACGCCAGACGACAGACAACGGATGCCACGCCACGGCATAAACTCATCTGGCCCATTTGGGCTGGATGAGCTAAAAATTTGGAGGGGTGGGGGGGGGCTAAAAATTGTTTTTATGATATCCCAGGAAAGGCTCTTATCATCCTACATATACTTGGGGCTTCAGATGATTTGGCTCTGGAATTTGGACAGGTCTACATGTACTGAAATACATATGTAGATACAGAATGCCTCCATGACCAAATTTCTCTCTTTAATAGAGGACAGACATCTACCCGCATGTACATGTAGTTCAAAATCTTAAAAGTAGCTACAGAGAAATAGAGAAAACTAGATGAATCCTCGACCGCGCAAAGTTGAAATTTATGCCTCCACAATTGCCAGATCGGAAATATATACATATGCATACATGTGCCAAGTATGAAGCTGCTCCGTCAAATGGTTGTTGAGTTATCACGAGAACGGACCATTTCTATGTACATAATGACCTCTATGACCTTTGACCTTTGACCCTGAGGTCCCAAAATCTAATTAGATCATTGTCCCTCCCAGATGCATACATGTGCTAAGTATGAGGTTGATCGGTCAAATGGTTGTTGAGTTATGGTGAAAATGAACCATTTCTATGTACATAACGACCTCTATGACCTTTGACCTTTGACCTTGTGACCCCAAAATCTAATCAGATCATTGTCCCTTCCATGTGCATACATGAGCCAAGTTTGAAGCCAATCTGTCAAATGGTTCTTAAGTTATCGCGAGAACGAGCCAGTTTTATGTGTATTATTACCGCTATGACCTTGACCTTTGACCTTGAGACTCCAAAATCTAATCAGGGGGGTGTAACATAAAAAATACAATCAATCTCACGATTGATATCAAATTTATCAATCGTAAGTCTATGGCAAACCATGTACGAAAGAGATACAATTGATTGTAAGATTGATTGTATCTCTTTATGTTACACCCCCAGATCATTGTCCCTCCCATATGCATACACGAGCCAAGTTTGAAGTTGATCCATCAAACTGTTCTTAAGTTATCGCGAGAACGAAAACGGGACGGACGGATGGACGACCCGAAAACATAATGCCTCCGGCAACCACCTACGGTGGGCGGAGGCATAAAAATGAGGATTGTCTTGCAAAATCCACAAAACTACCAATACACAAGCAACTTTACACTGCATTTTACAGTTCATAATACTTATATCTCTCCCATTCATTTTGAAAAATGAATCAAAGTTCTATTTTCTTGTGAGACAACTTCATTTTGTTGTATCAAATTTCACGAAGTTTATAAAAACTAAGCCTTCTATGAAAGTAACCAGATATTGGTAATTTCTCTGACCAGTCGATTCTGTGATTCCATTAAAAACATTCCTGACCTTCATACATGTAGCTGTGATCTGCACTCTCATGCATCAATGCCAATTCTTTGTTGTTTGTGTATTATTCCTCAGAAATTGTGTCAGCATAGAATTTCTATTCATATGCTAAATCTCATGACCCTATAGAAAAGAAACAAAATCACATCCAGTACTTAGCAGATCATGAGTTTCTTTATACGTGTAGGTGAAATCCAGAGACATACATGTAGTGTGATAAAGTCAACAGTTTCCTGTTTGCTTTTTAAAAAATATTTAATCTACTGTACATCAGTGAGAGACCAAGGCAAAAAGGGTTGTGAATTTGAAACATTTGCACACTGTATTTTCCAGGAAATACCAGAAGTTGAAGGAAATCATTTTTTCATAAAAACTATTAGCAGAGGAATGTAAAGTCATAAAAAAGATATGACAAGTACATCAAGTTAAAGCATTCATCCTGGCCTTCTTACACACAATACACACTGCTCAATTGTACAAATTATGTGATGAATGATTCCAACGAAGGCACAGTGACAAGACATGTATGAGCTAATTTTTGCCAAGAATAGGGAGTGGGAGAATCCCAGTAATGCCACACTTTCAAATCAAAAAGATCTGTCAGTACTAAGCTACAATGATAGAAAGCGGATATGAAAGTTCCAATAACAACACAAGTGCTCAACGTTCACTTTCACTGCTAGTATCACATGTATGTATACATTCGTAAACAAAATGTTGAACACTGAGGCGTACTTCCGTACACTGTACATGAATCATGCAATGTGTATGTATGTAGAGTAGGCTTTGAATAAATGCCAAACTTTACTGTGAACACATAAAAATATATATATATATATGCTGTTTTAAATCTGCATGTATTTGTAGGCAAAAAACATGTACAGGATATGTGCAAACAGCCTGATACCACTAATCTCCAATATCCCATGGAGGGAGTAGAAGGAGAGTAGAGAAGAAAAGAAGAGAAGATAAAGACGATTCCTCATGCTTATATCTGACAAAGCCTTTTACAAGCAAGGCTATAAGAGAAGATGGCAGGCTAAATGAATTACATGTGTGATCTCTTTACAAATGAGTTGACTTGATTTGGAACTACAAAGACTAGAACAGTATCCTTTTGAATGCCAGATGACTGACCGTTTCCAGGAACAAAAGCAAACAAAACAAATTTTAAAAAGTGTTGATTTTGGACTTGTGAGATTAGATACTCCTCCCCTTTCAGTCTATTGGATTTTCAGACATGTCAGACATTTCCTAAGGAAAGTTAGCCAAATTACATGGCAAACAAACAAGTAACCTCTAGTATTGAAAATATGAAAATACAAACTATTAGCAAATTCAACATCATTCCGAAATCATGAAGTTACTGACAAAGGCTTCTATCAAAAGATTCCATCAAAATTGTAAGTTAGAAAGATATCAGTTTACTAAATCTCATCTTGCAAATGATGGAAGTTAATGAACATTAAAGGAGAATGAAACCCTGGGGAAAAATCAATGTGTGCTAGGCATCGCACATCATACCAATCATAGCGCTGCCCAGTGGGATTTTCGCAAGCATTGCTGAAGCGCCTTCACAAGCATTGCTGAAGCGCCATCTATATATCAAGTCCAGGCAACTTTAAAGGAGAATGAAAACCCTGCAGAAAAATCCATTTTAATCAAAAGAGAGGACAGAGAGAAGCAATTTTTAAAAAGTTCCATTAAAATCAGTTTCACAATGAGATATGAAAGTTTGAAAAGTCTCGATTTACTTTCTATGGTGATCCTCAAATTGGCAATGTTGCTTCAAAATGGCAGGATTTTGCAGACAACTCTTAATATGTTTTGTACACAAAATTTCATATTTTCTCCATTGCTTATAAAGATGCGGCTTGCGTCTTTGTGAACTCAACATACCCTGTATGCCCAACACACACACACGAGGATACAGACTTCGGCATATGTTCGCATATTCGCAACTACATGTACATGTAGTCTGGTTACTCCATGTATGGGATGCTTGATCTCAATAACACAGAGATATAAACGTGTATAACTTGCACTGAGCTGTCATGTGTCATGGTGCTGCCTGGTGGGATTTTCACATGCATTGCCTGAAGCACCATCTATACACAAAGTCCAGACACATAATAAGAGATGAAGAGATGTTTACCTTTATAAGGTGGGGGGGGGGGGGAGGGGGGGGGGGTCTAGACAGTGGAGAGTTTAATGACATTATTTTATATAAAGTACTTGAGAATTTTATAACCCCCCCCCCCCCCCCCCCCATTTTTCCTCATTATCTTAGAATATGATTTTTTTTCCCTCCTTTGGTGCTTTTTTTCATTTGCATATTTGTATGTACTTATTTACATTGATCTTTTTTTTGTTTGATGTTGATGTTGAAGATATTATCTGAGAATGAGTGTTGATTATTTATCTGTATATTTGTTTTGTATTTTTATATGTGCTTTTTTGAGAAGGAAGGAAATAATATATGAAATGAAATATATTTGATTAATTGACAATCAGCAGCAAACTGCATTGTTCCAGTAGAATGGCTGCATTTTTTCCCAGTAGATCTGAAAATGAAATAAAGGGAATAAAGATAATAAACTTAATACAAGTTTGGACTCATTGTACGATTTTCTTCTTTTTCTTTTATTTTTTAGTTGAAGTGCATTGTGATCTGACAAATTTTCAATTTCAACATCTCTGGAACTCTTCATCAATAGATTTTCTTGGTACATGTGTAGGCCCATGTTTTATCCCAAATTGGCTTTTTACTTTGCATTCAGCATTAAATGTTTTTGTATTGTATACCGTAATATGAACAATTACGGATCAACCATAATCCTACAATCTTTAAAGTTTGCAAACTTTTGACACTTCATCATATAATAAAAAGCTACATCAGCACAAGGGATTTTGGAAGGGGGGGGGGGCACCTGTATAACAATAAATCATCACATTTACTTGTACTTGAAGAAAAAGAGCAGTAACAAACATCTTGTAAATTACTAGCGTAGGGTGGCTTTATGGGCATGGGATGATGCCTGTACCCATTACCAGCTACACTTTCTCATCACACTACAGAAAAGTCTTTCAATGAAATGCCTTGAAAAGTTGCTGACACACTAACTTTGAATTTATGAATATGAGGCATTTTGCAAGGGCCATCAAAACAGAACCAAGCATATTTTCATACAAGAAAAGAGGTTGTTTAAATACTAAGTGTATAATTTGTTGATAAAGTATTTTGAATAGTGAGATAAAAATAAATATCTTATATAAAATAAATTTACAATTTTAAATGATCATAAAGATTTTCAGATAAAATAAAACTTTGAAAATGTCATTTTTAAAGTACATGTACACATATATTTACAATGTACAAGGTAGACACTACAGATCTGTACTGTAACTCCCCCCCCCCCCCAAAAAAAAAAATAAAAAAATCTGCACAACTGAATGTGCCTATGGGGATTGCTCAGTTAAGACACAATGTAGATCCTCTAAGTTGACCCAAGTATCTTAAAAATAAGATTACAAAATCCATGTTACCTTTGTCAATAAAGAGTTTCCAGAAACCAAATTAGTATCTTGAATTCTCTTGAATATTCTGATTGCAATCCCACCATTAATAAAATGGTCAATGTTGTTTCTCTCAGAGTCCACAACTGCCATGTTTCATGTCATGGCTGTATTTGTTTGATCATAATTAACACTTAAATGAGGATTTATCCTAAAATGAAAGAATTTAGTCCATGGAATCATGAGGGAAAAAAGTGTGGCGAGCTGTCATGCGCTGCAACTCATTGGAAAACTTGACTGTGGCGACTTGTCTAGGGTGGTGGGCGGGTTGTCAAGGGTCCAGGACCCATATTAATGAATCATGAAACCTTACGAAGCTAACTTTGTCAACTAGGTCACAGTACACAGTTACATGTACATGTACATAGGTGACAACTAGGCTTATGAAGGTTTCATGAATATGGGCCCAGCTGTCTGCTAGACAAGTTGTCCAAGACCTGAGACTCCTGAGAGCACATGATATGTGCTCGTTGCACAAGGTGACAAGCACCTACAGGTCAACTAGTAAAATGCAATGATCCTGTGTGACACATGTCCTCTTCATTCCAAAGATTTATGGCATTTGACAGAGGGGTTTGTAAAAAGACATGGCTGGGATAAATATATTCAGTGATCAGACTGTCATTCTTGTGAAGAAACTGAACAATTTCATAATCTGGTTACACTAATAATTATGAAATTGTTCAGTACTAGGAAACGCATAGCCTAGCAAGAATAAGAAGAAAAACAAAACAAAACAGCTGAACATAACTTAGGGTCTATTTATAAAGCAAATAGCTCAGGTAGGGTCTACAAATAGGGGCGCTATCAAGTGGCTATCTTATTAATATCATCAAAAGGAATTACTGTGCACGAGGGTACAATCTCAGACTCTTTCAAAAACCAGTAAACACTAACACTAACATTTAAAAAGGGCAAGAGTAACAGTAATGACACTGAGTGACACGAGTGACAGTCAAGTTACATGTAGTATGATCTGTCTTTCAAAACAGAAATGAAATCTCATTTCACGACACTGGCATTAAGGTTACCAAATTTTGTCTGATTTCCTGAAACTGGGTTTTCTTTAGGGCCTGGTGTTCTGTGAAGAAAACCATACACCAGGAAGTCAACAGTCAGTGAACTTTTTGTAGCACAGAAGGCCCACAAAGCACAACACACACTGCCACAGACAGTCACTGCATGCACAGTACGCTGAACCCCATCCAAAATTACCTGTGAAGTTTGTGAACGTATGTTCGAGAGTTCTAAAGTGTCTATGGAGCCCGGTTTTATGTGGTTGAGCAAATGACACAGGATAACTCCGTCTCGAAGAGTCTGTCCCAGGTCGAAAACTTCGGCATCGTGATTCATGATCCGGTGATCGAAGGGCAAAACGCCACATTCCACCAGCCACCTCGCACATAACCTCCATGATTCCACAGACATTTTGCAAAAAGTGAAAACTTAACCACTTTATCACAGTGCCGACATTCTATTTTCTCACTTCCCTGTTCGAGATTCTGTAATTTGCGCTGCGCTGTTATGCCGGACTGCTCCGCGAGCTGATTCATGAGGCGTGTAGTGACAGTCCGTGCCAGAGTCGTCTAGGGAGCTCAGCGAAATTGAACATTTTTTTTTTTTTTTGCGTGCGCTAGGCTAGCGCCATAGAGTTACTGGGTGATTTCAAGTACGGTGTTGGAGGCTGGTGTTGGTGTTGTGAGAACACCAACACCAGCCTCAACACCAAACTTGAAATCAGGCTGGTGTTGGGGTTGACCTCGCAAAATTTGACGCATTTCCGGTAGTCTGTGTTGTCCGCTGGTGTTGAATGTCGTCTGCTGAACTGAGTATCACGGTTCGTGTTGACGATGTACATGCAATTTCCCCATTCACCAACACCAGCCCCTAGGGATCGGGAAATTCATGATTTCAAGTACGGTGTTGGTGTTGGTGTTGTAATCATACATGTTATTGCTGCTTGTCCCTCGCGCAGCAGCGGCACTCTTTGCTACGGCCACTCGTCACATGTTGGTGGTTAAACCCATTTTGCAGTCAAAACAACTTGGTATAATCAAAACCATATATTTCCCATGGAAGAGTAATATTTTTCCCCTTGCATTCTTCAAATGATTATGCAATTCGAATCCAATAAGATGTAGATTTATTAGAAATTCTGAGGGAAAATGATTTCATCGTCGAGATCTTTCGCTTTAGCGTATGACGTCACCCGGTGTTGAGCTATCGATAAGGTGATCGGTATCGTCCCTCTAAACTGACCGTCGGTGTTGGAGCTCGGTTCAGGAGCCTTTCCACGCTCTCAACACCAACACCAACACCGCACACCGAACTTGAAATCACCCAATGTATAAGCTGAAATTTTCGCGGAGGTTTAATTTTCGCTAATTTCGCGATGATGTCCTCGCCAAAATTTCCACTCAGAAAGATGCCTATATACTTGTTTAGAAATATCTTTCAAAACGTGAAAATAATAACTCGCTAATATGTCAAACTTGTCTCAAATCGCTAAAATATCTGTACGCTAAAATATTAGCTTATACAGTATATAAACCTAAACGTATTTAACTCTATGGCTAGCGCTGAGCACTGTCGATGTCAAAGATAATTTTTTTGCAAAGGGATTGCAAAATACAGTTCTGGGTAGGGATTTTCTAGCGAGTTTTCTAGCTTCAGAAAACGAACAATACAAATTTTATCTCCAGGATCTTGCCAACAGATCAATAAAATATCAGTACTTCAATTTTCTCGTCACCTTTCCTCTTTCCATCTCCCTGATACATCACAGAATGTCTGTTTTTTTGTACATTGTTTTTAATTTCATAGCATATTCCCCCGGGAACCCCCCCCCCCCTCTCTCTCTCTATCTCATTTTTTCTGTGTCCTATCTGTCATTCTCTTTCACACACACGCACATAAACTCACATAAAGTGAGTCTTAATTTCGTTGGTAAACAAAACAACAGCAACAACAAAAAACAACAGTAAAACCGAAACTGACAAATAGATCTTTAACTTAAAAGAAAAATGATATCAAACAAACAAACAAAAACTTTAAAAATCTTCAACTCTCAAAAGATCAGTCAGATTTTCAGTTCAACAGATCTGATCAAGACAAGTATAGGCAGTATGTATACTACCAGGAATTAATAGGCCACATAGTTCAAGATAAACGGAAGAATACATTGTGATTTTTATAGTCAAAATATGCATGCATGCACGCATTCATTATACGTTGGGGTAGGGTTAACATGATCGATGTTTAGTAGGGGAACAATGATATGTTTGGTAATTCAAATTCACTATGAACATGATGAATGATGAGAATACTATGTATATAGGCCTTCTAATAACCCTGTAAATCTGATATAGATATCGAACTCAAAGGTATCTCATAATCTTTCCATCACTTTCCGATCACATTTCCAAAAGTTAAATGTACTTATAAGAATTGGAAGGTGTCCTAGCAGCAAATAAAATCATTAAAACTTATATCAGTAACAACCAGGCAGACCGTGATTCCATCGTCTAAAATCTAAATAGGCTAGTCTGGAACGGTGTTATTCGTATAGCCTACATCGAATTCATTTCGTAATAATTAATAATTATAGGATCTATACTGAATGCAACTGATTGAAGCTATATTGATTTAAATTTGCCAAATCAATTACTGAGCTTCATTCTTTCTTTTCACTAGTGCCTATACGCAAAAATGGCAAAAATATCTGCTTTAGGCCTAGTTTGTTTTCGCATATATAGCAAACGAAAATAATAAAAAATAAAACAAAGCAAACTGCATGGAACTACAATTCCAAACTTGAAAATAAAACTTTAAAAGATAAAAACTTTTCTGGAATAAATGGCTTTGGCACACAATATAAAGAGTGTGTTGCATAAAGTCAGTCCGACCCCGATATTAGCTAAGCTGGTTATCATTATTATATTATTATTATTGTTGTTGTTATTAGTATAGTAGCAGTATCATAATTAATAATAATAATAATATCAATAATTATGATAATAATAATAACAATAACAACAACAATAATAATAATAATAATAATAATAATAATAATAATCACAATAACAATAATAATAATAATAACAATAATAATAATAATAATAATAATAACAATAATAATAACAATAACAACAACAATAATAATAATAATAATAATAATAATAATAATAATAATAATAATAATCACAATAACAATAATAATAATAATAATAATAATAATAATAACAATAAGAAGAAGAACAAGAAAAACAACAACAACAACAACAACAACAGCAATCATCATCATCATCATCATCATCATCATCATTGTTGTAGTTGTTATTCTTATTGTTATCATTTTTATAATCCTGATAATGATTCGAACTATCGTTTGGGAAATCTCCGATTTGATTTCCATGTATTTCTTTGATGACATTTTACCAGTAATGTTTGCCATTTGAAAGCTAGAGTAACATGTAACACTGAATACCCTTGACTTTCGCAAAAGCCTCTAATTGCCATAGGCGCCGAAGTGGGGGGGGGGGGGCAATTGCCTACCCAATCATTCGAGCGGGGGGCAAAATCCATTTTGCCCCCCCCCCCCGGGCCCCCTCGGAAGAAAAAACAATAATTTTTGGATCATATACAACCATATTGACATAATTAGTGCTTTAAAATGCAAACGTTAAGTATTAAAAAAATAACCATATTGACATGATTAGTGCTTTAAAATGCAAACGTTAAGTATTAAAAAATCAAAATTTTCTTACTCGGTCGCTACGCTCCCTCGTATAGTAATTAGAAGCAACGTTTCTCAGTATTTAGAAATTCTGTCTATCATCTATGAAAAAAAAGAGATACTTGCTTCATTCGGGGGATTATTTTACCCCCCCCCCCTCCCTTCTCAATATCCTAATATACTGGCATAAGGGCCCCGTATTTTTTTATATTTGGGAAATGCAATATGAAATTTCTGTATAGTTTCACCACCAAAACTGTAAAAAATTTGCGCGCTCGCTTCGCTCGCGTGGACAAAGTTGTGAAACTGAATGGTTGATTTTCGGGCAAAGGGTGTCGGCCCCATCGCCAAAATTAACCAGTATGCCATTCATAACCCTCCCATTGCCATGCCCGGTCTCTAGTCTCTCACGCCATCCTAACATGCTACAAGAGGTGAACAAATAACCATGTTTCAATACTAATGATGAAAGATGATGGGAAACAATTTTTGATAACAGTATTTTCTTAATTAAAAAAAATTCCAAACTTGTCCTTTATATATAAAGAAGTATGTATAAAGGGGGGGGGGGATGTGCTTGTTCGGGGGGAGGTGTAGGGTACGTTGTATGCTGGTAGTAAGCATTTGAGGTGGGCCCCTAAGCTGGGACCCTTCCGGCGCGCCTGCTAATTGCAAATAATACGTGCCATGGTTTGGTGGCTATCGAGGAACTTTTTTTAATGTAGAATAATTTACCAAGGTAATTCTTAATTAGTTTAATTAGTTGTGGTGTGTGTCAGTCTGATGAATGACATCATTTTCGCCTCGTTTCATTTCACTTTGTTTTATTGATATGCATGCGTTTTTATTTTTGTTGATGATGTGCTGTTTGGGGCTGTTTTCTTGTGATTGGACTGGTGGGGGAGGGGGGGGGGGGGGTTCCCGATATAAGATTCATTTCCTACATGCCTGATTTGAGATGAAGAATGGTGCTACAAAAAAAAAAGAAAACAATTAAACTCTTCGTATATAAACTGCGTTGACACTTGAGCACAAGCAGGGAACACACTGTAGAGAAACACACGAACATTTTGAAAAGATAAAAAGCCATGCTAGTATGAACCACAAGATGGCGCCATGCATGTTCCATTAAAATTCAAGATAGACTGTCCGCAATAGCGATCCCAGGAATTGAAAGATTATGTACACAATATAGAAATAGATTTATAACTCATGTTCAGAGTCAGAATGATAATCCCCGGGTAGAATATTAATTACATGGATCAATGACGTAATGTACTTTAGTAATTTGAATCATGGGGAAGGAGTTTCCACTGGGTAAAACCAGCGGAGTACATAAAGACACGTACTCATCATGGGGGGGGGGGGGGGGGGGGGGGAGTGTGATTGCCCCGAGACCACAAATTCAAATTTATTGAAATAAAATCCTGACATTTAAGGATTATCATCAAAAATCGAAACACAACAAAACAAAAATTTAACAGAAACATAACGGAAACCACATGATTGAATAGATTAGGACATAATGGTACAATCATTTTTTGCAACTCCATTATAAAATGATAAACATTGAAAGATAACAGAATGAGAGATTAATATTGCGGAGCTCACTCTTCCTGCTGAAGCATTTTTTCAGCCTTTGATTCAAATATGAATGACTGCTCTGGGGGACTGCTATACGCAGGAATTGTAGATGAATATAACTTTCCCCCCATACTTTTTCTTCTGAAATATGGGAGATGATTCATACACACCATCCCACCCCCCCCAAAAAAAAAAAGCCGGGGATGTATCCCCATTCCCCCCCCCCCCCCCCCCCCCCCCCCCCCCCCAGCTATCTACGCTCCTGGATGAAACTGATAAAGAACCTTGGAAGGATTCTTTTTGTTTTATCCTCTCACATTCGCTCTCACTCTCCCTCCCTCTCGAGTCCCTCCAATCTTTCCATCAATTCTATTCTTTTGTTTCGTCACCTTACTACGTTTTACTATGAATCAGAAGGATACACTACAAATAAAATCATGTGATTTTTTTTTTTTTTTTAAATGAAGAAGATTCACCTCGGTATCGAATAGTGATACTATAAAGACAGGTCACTGAAACGCATACTGATGCTGAAACGAGTCTACCACCACACACGTCCATATTGTGCCAGTGAAGACGCTTTCATTTGGCTTTGCCTGTCACTCAGCCTTTCTACCTGTCGACATCCTTGTCTGCCCTGGTGAGTACGTATACGTAATATCACTCGATATCCTCGACCTCCTATTTTCAAGTAGTTTCCGGGCACGGACTCTCTTTTGACAATTCCATAAACCATTGAAATTCACAAAATAATTAAGGAGGAGCATATTACAGTTAAAGGAGAATGCAATCCAGACATCATTGTGCTTCCAGTGAATGAAGAAGAACGAGAAGAGTAAACAGTGAAAGTTTGAGGAAAATCGGACATTCTGTTCAAGAGTTATGAACTTTGAAAGTTTCAGTAAATCTTTATTATGGGGATCCTTGAATTGACAATTTTGCCAGCAGCTGTGATATCATCGTGGACAACTCTCCATTCATTTTGTACACATAATTTAACATTTTCTTTATTTTCAAGAAAAATAAAAATTCTTTTGATTTATTGTTTGAGTATGACATGGTTATATCAATTCTGCAAGCATTTTGAAAAGAATTATGTTGACTCCTGACTTGAAATTCCATATAAATTAATTTTTCTGAAAAGTTATGTACAAAATGAATGTGATGACATCACAGATGCTGGCAAAGTTGCCAATTCAAGGATCCCCATAATAGGGATTTACTGAAACTTTCAAAATTTATAACTCTTGAACAGATTGTCTAATTTTGCTCAAACTTTCACTGTTTTCTTTTCTTGGTCATCTTTATTCACTAAGAAGATCACACTGATGCCTGGGTTGCATTCTCCTTTAAATGCAGTCTACACATGCAGTCTTATCCCCGTTCCACACTTGGTGTCATTGCACTTGTGTTATTACATGAGCTAATCAAACCTGTGAAGAAAAAATAAATAAATAAAAGGCAATATACGTCAATACGCAAGACTGTAATTCAAAACATATTTTTACACAGTTCATAGAAATTAAACTTTCTGTACGAAACTAATGACAGCTTTTTTGTATTACAGTCACACCATCTTGTGACCTACAGGAGTTTGTGTCTGCAAAGTACATTTCAATCAGTATCATTAAAACGGAATGGGAATGAAAAGGAAATGCATGAAGGTAGGCAATAATAATCACACCCCCTCCTTATCTCCTCCCTCTTGAGTGTTTGGCTGAATCAGAAGTACACCTCCTGTACAAATCTTTGACAACCCCTGAACAATGGGTGAGGTGTTAAGAAGACCACTTCAACGCTACCGCTAATGGCTTCCCAATACTGCATTGATCCGCTAGCTAAACTTCTCGGGCATGTTCATCCAATACTGCATTCCGCTTCCTATTTTATACCTTGATGTAGTGGTTCCTAATTCATGGGTCATTTCAATCATACAACGATCGTTCTGTGAGTGCATTAAATCTTCGTTTTTACGTGTATTTTTAGAGGCCGTCAACATTTCAAGCTTCTGCTTACGTTGGCGGTCTTCTGCATTGTTCTTTCCTTTTTTCCCTTGCAAAAATGTAAACATTTGTTGGTTTGGGGTTTTTTTTTTCCCCCTTTTCTTTGCAACCGATTTATTTGTAACCAAGATGGTCTCCTTGACATTGTTTAATTGTAAAAATTGAATTACGTATTTTATTTTGTCAACTGTTGATTACATTGATTTGAGAAAGAAAATGCAGAAATAAAATCGAATGAAATCGAATGAAATCGAAAATTGAGGATCGTAAAGAATAAAATCTTGCAAGAGCATACTTGTGCACAAAAAAATATACCTGTATGAAATATTAAATGAAAATAATTACAAATTCATCTAGAATATATTTTATTCTGAAAGGCTGCACTAGTCATCTCAATCTCTAGATATTCATTAACCATCATAGTGACTGTTGGAATAGCACAATAGCTAGCCAACAAAACACAGATATCTCCAAACGATATGTATTATGATCTAAGTTTCACCACGATCACTGTAACGGTTCATAGCCACTGGGCAGGAAAATATATTTCAACACGATCATCACTTTCCTGAAACTTTCCTGAAACTTTCTAGAAAATCATAATTTATAAACTACCATAAAACAACTGTTTTGATATCGTGCTTTCGACGCGACAGAATTAATAAAGCAATAACAGAGAAATAATGCAGTGATACTGTAACCATAAAAATGGCACTATAATAATACCAATAGTAACAGTAATCATACTACTACTACTACTACTACTACTACTACTACTACTACTACTACTACTACTACTACTACTATGATGATAATAACGATAGTAATAGTAATCATACTACTACTACTACTACTACTACTACTACTACTACTACTACTACTACTACTACTACTACTACTATGATGATGATAATAACGATAGTAATAGTAATCATAATACTATACTATGATGATAAAAACGATAGTAATAGTAATCATAATACTACTACTACTACTATGATGATAATAACAGTAGTAATAGTAATCATAATACTACACTATGATGATAATAACAATAGCAATAGTAATCATACTACTACTACTACTATAATAATAATAATAAAGATAATAATGGTAGGTTCTAGTATATAGCGCTCATGTCTGTCAGCATCATTTGATCAAGAACCGTAATATACAGATTGGGAACTCCCAGATTCAGGCCGCACCATCAGTTCGAAATCTTGGTGTTATTTTTGACGAGAACATGTGCATGGATGCGCATATGAAGAAGGTCTGTCAATCAGTTTATTATAACATTCACAATGTCAACAGTATACGAAAAGTCCTTGACCAGAAGTTTGCTGCTATGATCATACATTCTTTTGTTTTATCTCGACTGGATATTGGCAATGCACTTCTTTTCAATATTACTTCACGCAATCTCGACAAACTTCAACATGCTCAGAATGCAGCTGCCCGCATTTTATCAGGGACATCTAAATATGACCATATTTCTCCTGTTCTAAAAAAGTTGCACTGGTTCCCAATCCGCAAGCGCATAGAATTCAAAATCCTTCTCCTTACATGGAAGGCTGTAAATGGATTGGCTCCAAGCTATCTGCAAGACCTTATCATGCCCTATACACCAGCTAGTAGTCTTAGATCATCACATCAGTATCTTCTTAAGATCCCCAAGACGCGAGTAGCCTGTGGTGTAAGGGCTTTTTTAGCTGCAGCACCCTCTCTTTGGAATAATCTACCAATGGCTTTGGGAATCATACCATCTTTAGAAACCTTTAAATCCAAGTTGAAAACATATCTATTTTAACGATACCAGTACAAGAAACTTTGACACTCATCCAAGGTCCAAACTCTCTAATCTTTCTTTTCTTTTCTCTTCTTGTGCGCCTCGGAATAGAATTTTTCTAGATAGATGGCGCCTTGCAAATGCCTATTATAGAGTACCTACATAAAGAGAGTAGCGACAACCCAAGATTTGAACGCCATTTTGTTTCCCTGTTACGCAACATTTCTATTCAATTCCGATAAGCAAACGGGTGTTCGAAATAGAAAGAATTTGAACGCCATTTTGTTTCCCAAGAAGTAGGACGTCTATGTCGCTACTCTCTTTATGTAGGTACTCTAGCCTATTATTATCATTATTATAACACTCCTGGCGCTCCACTATTATTACCCAGGCTTTAGCCTGAGCTTTAGCGCATAGAGACGTTAGATAATAACGTGATATGTGCTTTACAAGAACGGATTATCATTATTATTATTATTATTCTCATTATTATTATTATCATCATCATTATTATTATTATTATTATTATCATCATTATTATTATTACTATTCTTTTTTTTTCTTTTTTTTTTTCTTTTTAGCATGGCTGCAATTTAGGCGCTTTAGCATTTCAAGGAAATTCTTCCTATCGGGTACTATACCTGGGCCCCGTCTTAAAAAGAGTTGCTATTGATTCAAATCGATCGCAACTTTGAGATTGATCTCAACTGTGTAGTTAAGATATTGTGATTGAGATCAATCTTGAGATCAATCTCAAAATTGCGACCGATTCGAATCAATCGCAACTCTTTGTAAGACGGGGCCCTGGATCGAGAGTGTTTGGTGCCAAGGCGGGACTCAAACTGCCCTCGTGATCTACAGTCCGCCGACTTATCAAGTAGACCACGACAGCTCTACGATGTGATCATGAAACACATTTATTGAAAAGTGTGATATGTTTTTTGAATAGATCGCGATAAAAGGAATTTAAGTGATATTAAAACTATTTTAGCTACCGTTTTTGAGAAGAGGAAGAAGATATACCATCTCCCGTATTTTACAAAGACAAACCTTCTCAGTTCTTTGCTTTTCTATCTAACATGATATTATTCTATTTCGTATGTGCACCTGACAACAGAGGGAAATGTTAATCGACCAAAACCAGAGAATTATTAGCATTTATTCAATCACTTTGAAAGGGGAAGGACATCTGCGATTATCCTAATTAAGGAGAAAATTCAAAGCAAGCAATGGCTTCCTTTTTACCAAAATATTTGTCATCTTTAATAGGCTGGGGTTTCTATACGATATACATGAAATTTGATTTAATATTGACAAAATATAAAAATTTGAAAGTTTTCTCTCTGTTTGGTTTTGTCTCTCTATACAGTAAGGTAGTCATTATTTTTAGACATCTCATTAGTTCGAGATGCAAAAGCTAGCTGACACAGAGAAGGCATAATACTGTGAATCAGTTGTTGTTTTATTTAATATAAGACATATAATTCGCAATGTTAATTGAGAAAATATGAATATGACTGAAGTAGTGTTTCAAAGTGAAGCATGAAATGCCTCATTTGATGAATTAAAATGGTTTTTCCAGCCATATCTTGATTAATTCAACATTTTAAGCTACATTTTCACAATTAAAATTCCGGCAATTGCGACAGAGTTGTTTTGACAGTTTTAGAGAACCTTTTTATTATCATTATCATTATTCCTGATTTAATTTGTTTGATCAGGTTTATCAAAAAATTTCAACATCGCAGCTCAAAATGAAACTTCAAGACCCTCCAATATGATTTTAGGCCTACTACTTTTGAGAGAGAAAGCAACACAATTTCCCAAAATCAATTACTTGTAATTGAAAATATCAGTTGACACCAAACTGCACCCCGAGAAAACTAAAATACTAAAAACCTACTGTTCTGTATCAATAATTGGACTTGAAATGGGGAAGAAACCTTCTGAGAGTAAGGTTGGTCAGTATTAAAGAAAAATTAATGGGTTTTTCTCTCTCTGCTATATACCAAGAGCAATTGGGACGGTATCAAGCTTAGTCAAAAGGCACTATATGGTGTTATTTTTCAGAAGACATGCCTGACATGCCTGAAGAAAATTTTTGACAGTTCTTTTATTTGAAATGAACAGCCGTACCTCTTCCTGATGACCATTTTGGTCCAATGGACTTAAGGGTAAAGAATTTCCCCCATTTTTAATGGACCGCCTGACAACCCAAATCGAGTGGCTTTTGTGTTTTGGTAACTTCCATCTGACAAAATTTGGTACGTAAAGGGCTGACATCAACCCTACTTTGGGGCCCTTTTGGAAGGCCCTGGGGACTACCCCCAGCGGCTACATTCAGGCTGACAAGCTTTTGCCATTTTAAGGGGTCAAATCTGGTAAAATGGGGTGACTAAGTCGGGACAGGCTCCATTGTTGTTTGTTGTTGTTGTTGAATTGGGTGTTTACAGACGTGTACCAATCATCAATCAAATATAATTATTTACGTCTGGGACCGACCTTTAACGTCACCATCTGAAAGACGTGGCAAATGTATGTAGATTCATATCTTGCCAAAGGACATTAGTTCCGCGGCAGGGATTCGAACCCCGGACCTTGTGGTTCAAAGTCCGGATACTTATCCACTGAGCCACACTTCCAGGCCGACTCCCTCCCTTTCATACTCTCTTTACGCACCCCCCCTCTCTCCTATCATTTTGTTCCCGCTCTCTCTCTCCCTCTCTCCCCCTCTCTCCTTCCCACTCTCCTTCCCTCTCTCTTTCACTCTCTCTCCCTCTATTTCTATATAATCCTCCCTTTCTCCTCACTCCCTCCTTCACCTTTTCTCCCACGTAGCCAAGCCACTGCATCTTGTGGTTTCTTCTTTGGAAGTCATTTATTATACAGCATCTCGCTCGCCTTTCACATCACGGTAAACCAAGGTAGACAGACGAAACTACGCCTTGCTGTTTACCCCAATCATCAGGTGTGACATTCTAATTCCTTTAATTGGAAGTTAATGGCAGCTACATTCAGTCTCTGTCACCTTCTTTCAAATGTACGAGAGTAAAGAGGCGTTAAAGAACCATTCCCACTGTCAGATATATTACTTCGCAAGGGATATGCAGTATTGTGCGTCGATGTGGTGTCGCATATTATTTATTAGATACATCCTGACCGTGGTGATCGATCATGCATTAGAGTTTTGATGAGCGCAGAATGCACATGAAATCGTCTGCTAAGAGCTCTACAGGGGCGTTAAATCTGACTTTAAGGATAATGCTCTCCTGGTCCGAAATGTATTGTATACTCATCACAGATATCTCTTTAATTCAATGAATACAAGAGCCAAATAATTAAACAATCTCGATTGCATCAACAATCAGAGCTAGTATCAGCTGGATGAAGGCAGACAGGTACCACATCGAGATCTAGCAATGTGAACGTTCCATCCGATGCTTCTCGTCGAGTAAATGTTTTGTTGCCCGATTGCCCACCCTCGTAATTAAAGCGCTGAAGCCGCTTTTTCATCAATTTGGGAGAATGTGACAGTTTTCTTCTGTCTCTGTCAGATTCCATTCTTGACGCAGGTGTAAAATAGAAGCGAAAGTTAATCGAATCATTACACCAAGGAGGGGTGTATATATGCACAGTAGAAGCAAAAGGGCATGGGGTAATAAAAATATTCTAATATTTCAGAGACAGGGGTAGTGTACGCAGGCGTCCAGTAAATGATATAAATAGTGAGCAGATTAGTCACCTACGAAAGGCCCATCGCAATTTTGCATATTTTTCGGGGGGGGGGGTGGGACTCTTACACTGGGGAGAGGGGTATGCCTACTAGTTTTTTGTTAAAATTGGTCAATGGTGCTGAATCAGTTGACAAAAAACATGTTGACGCTTCATCTACGAATACAAATAACTTGCGTCGGAACACGAAGTAGTTGCTGCCCGAATATGAGGTGGTAGTTGCCTGCATATTGGTAATTCCTAAATTCTCAGAGTTTCAGCTCAAAGCCCCTTTCAACCACGCCTGTGTCAAGAAGCGATGTTTTTCCTTGCTATAGTCATGATAGTGTAAGCAATCCCGCGTTTGTAGGTTTGGAAGAATGCAAACTGCGGCACTCACTGCTACTAGATGTGGTTTTTAAATCTTTTTTCTTTTTTTTCTCTTTGTTCCTTTCCCCCCTTTTTTTTTCTTTTCTTTTTGTGCTTTATATAATTTTAATTTTCTATGCCTATAAGGGGGGAGGGGGTCGGTTAAACGATCTCTATATGTTGAATGAGCCTTTGGCTCCTTACATTAAGTGCCAATCCTTAAGCCCCCATATGATCGTCGTATCACGAGGTGGAATATGACTTCGGTTTAGTCATCCATTTTCGTCTTAAATAAGAATTATCTATTCCCTAATTACTATGATAATGATTCCCTAGATATAATTCTAATCCACTCTCTCACTCTTACTTTCTTCACAAACTACTACCGTTACAAAATTTCAAGTTCCCCCAAGTTAAGTTATATTCAAATTCATGGATAAAACCAAGAAATTCGAATAGACAATGACAAAGTGGAAAGGATGTCATTATCCTTATATTGGAAAAGGATTATAATTTCTAAATCCCTATAGACATTAATTTCCTGAAGCCTTCTTTTAGGATCAAATTGTAACCATCGTCGATTCGTTGTTTTTTTTTTCAAAAAAACATTTCTTTCAATCACTCTACTGTTAATGAGGGAAATAATGCCTTCTCGAGTTCACGAATATATCCTAGTTTATGTTTGATATCAATTGGCTGAAAATGAAACACTTTCATCGCTTTATGCATTCAGGATTTCTCAGATACTAAAAAAAATATATATATATATTTGAAGACAAGATGTAGCTAAACGAAAAGACAAATTTACCAAAGTGATAACAACTATCACACCTACATAATTATCTAGCATCACAAGTAATGGTGTAAAATTAATCTTCTATCTTAGAAAATGAGTCAAATAATTTTGACACACCGTTTACTTTTATAGAGAGAAACAATGCCAATCGAACCCACCAGACGCAATTTCCTGACGTGGGCCTAGATGTCTGCATCAGCGATTGATGAGGTCTTTGACACGTTCCTAGAGAATTGCATAGATCTACAAAAAGGTCAGTGGCGTAGACAGGTTCTTACACCTGGGGGGATGATTTGCCGTTCACGAGAAATCGAGGATCAATTTCGTATACAGATACATACACACGCACACGCACACCCACACAGGGCCGCACACAGAAATTTTTCCTGGGGGGGGGGGGCAAGATGCGTAAAAATTTTCGAAGAAACTCGAAAGCGAGAGAGCGAAGCGACCGAGCTTGTCATGGGGGCGCTTTTGCATTTTTAAAAATGAAATTGAAGGATTTGATGCACACGTTTAGTGAGTTTTGTGAAAGTTTTTAGTAAAAAATCTAAATTTTCAAAATGCACAGACATAAATAGAAGATATACACACCGTGACAAACGAATATAGAATATGGACTGACACACATTATTGCATATTTGCATGACGCTATTCTTTTTTTTTTTTTAATTTTGTTGTTACGCCACTTAAGAAAAACTGTGACGGCGCCAGAATTACCCTAAAGTAATATAAATAACTACATAAATCAGAATAATGATCGATATGGTTATGACAGTAATCGTCATTTCAGTCACATTAACGATGATGATGATGATGATAACTATCATTATTATCATAAGCATAATAATGATAATACATTACTTATTATTTTTATTGTTATTATTATTATTATTATTATTATTATTATTATTGTTGTTGTTGTTATTGTTGTTATTGTTGTTGTTATAATGATAATAATAATTATTATTATTATTGATGTTCCCTAAAACCTGGGGGGACGATTGTACATGTCATCCCCCCCCCCCACCTTGTGAGGTGGGGGATGCATACCCTTCATCCCCCCCCCCCCCCCCCCCCCGCTGTCTACGCCCCTGAAAAAGGTCCATGCGAAATGAACATCGCAAACTTTGCTTCATTGGAGTCCTGTAGAACCAAGGCCGTACGCAGGAAGTTTTTCGGGGGGGCGCAAGAATATGTTCAATATTTGAGGGAACACTCAAACGAGGGAGCGAAGCGACCGAGCGGGAGCTTTTGAATTTTTAGAATTGAAATTGAACGATCTGGTGCGCACTTTTGGTCGAATTTTTGGAAATTTTCAGTCAAGAAAGTAAGAAAAAATGAAAAGGGGTTTTATTTTTGGCGGGGGGGGGGGATTTTATTTTTTTGGGGGGGGGGAAGCAACTGTCTATGTGCGTACGGCCATGTGTAGAACTACCCTCATTGGTTTGGTTAGCGTAGATCATAACGCAATCAAAATGTCGCCTCCTGTAGATATGTTCAGTGGGCAGATATCAATAAATATACCTTTAGCAGTCATCAGGGCCATGCTGTTTGGCATTCCGTGTAATGTCCGTTGGACACGATCATGTTTTTTTTTTTTTTTTTTTTGTTATTGCCTGCACTAACAAACCCTGCGAAGGGATCAATTTTAAAAGTTTTGTTTGCACTTTTCATTTTAAAATGATAAAAAAAGAAAATGATCTATATATATCTTAAAACGTTCTTGAGCTTTAGCCTTGGATAAAGTTCAGTCTTCCAGATGGTTTCCACCAGGTACATCGAAAAAGTGTCTAGACTAATGATGATGATACTCTATCGAAGGCATAAGACAGTTCAGGTGCTGAAGGCTCATACTAAAAAACAAATGATACATAGTTATATCTATCCGTCAGTGCAATGTTCGTATTATTTTTTTCTCTCTTGTTGTGAGAATTTACTTCCGTTCTTATCCATGGATTACCTTAAACTTTTTTATGTAAGACTATGTTGCGTGCAAATCTGAAATCCCATGACAATCGACCACACCTTGTTCGTCCATTGTCACGACGTGGAATCAAACTCGGCCACCGTGCGGAAACAACTCGTGAGAAGCAGAAGAATTCCTTTAGACATCCAAATGGATCGGACCACTTAAGAGATGAGAGCGATTCACATCAATCCAATGTCATCAGTGAAACACTTCAAGCTAGCTCCCTATTTAAAGGTACAATTTTGGAAGTCTTCTATGATAAAAATAAACGTTAATCCCTTTTATTTGTTTGGGAAAACATTTTGAAATATGGCAATGAAAATACTCATTAAGTACATTCCCAAAGAGGATTATTTGCTATCTTGCTATGCCTTGTATTGTCCATTCGAGAAAAACACATGGCAATCGAGGTGAGAAAATGATGGTATTATTAACCCTTTTTCCCCCTTCTTTTCTTGGGGGGGGGGGGATCTTTGAGCTAAGTTTGTACTCACGGTAATCCTTTTGCTTGTAATATAAACTTTCAAATAGTTTTATCCCATGTCAATTTGATGCCGAATAATGACTATAAAAACAATCTATTCAGGAAAAGGGAAAATATGCCTCCTCAGACTGTATTTCACTGAAGCACACGTATATTCGTAAAGCTCGAAAAATATTCACCTTTGATTTACACCAACCACGCCGACGGTCTACTACCCTTATATACTTCTCTAAGATGATAAATGATTTTAAAACCCATTCATATTTGGAAAGTGGTAAAATCAAAATAACCATGATAACTGCAGACAGTTTAAACACATAGTCACCGTCCCCAATAGCTTTACTTTCATCACCCTTTCTTTATTCTATTTATGCTTTATTTCAATAACATTAGATGAATATTTCTGTGTTCTTCTCTTGCTTGCCAATAATTACAGAAAAGTCCATTTTACGATCCCCCACAGTGAACCACAGTGAATCGAACTGAATAACGAAAAAAGAAGAAAAAGAAAAAAATTAGATGCATGATAATCACAGCTGATTTCAGGATTTCTACAAAATTAGGGCATCCACACTACAATAGGAAAAATGTTCGTGTGAAAGCGGTTTTAAGCGATAAGCTAGTGTTTTATTCGCAATTCAGAAAATATGCTCTACTTTAGAAAATGTGTCAAAATTTACACATATTTTCAAGAAATGTACTCATAATATTAATAATACTTAGTAAAATCAGAACTTCCATTTTTTTCTACTTAAATATTATATACAAAAGGAAGAAAACAATTGTTTTATCCAACCTGATTTTCGTTTGAAAGTTTGAGGGGGGGGGGGAGTATACCAGCAGCATTTCCTTAAACAATCCGTTGCCATTTTGTCGCGCTAAAAGCACTTGTGGCAATTCGCTGTTCAAACCACTCATCGCTTTTCCGAAATCCATTAATTATGCACACTTTTGCCAAACCCTAATAATTACCTCTTCAATTACCCTTTGCTTCAGGCGTTTAATTTGTATAATCTATCAACTGCGTTTAGTAAGAGCTTCCCGTCCTCTGTTAAACTCTCTAGAAATCGTCTTCTCTGTTTCATGCGATCGTTCACATTCGACATTATACTCGGGACAATGGTTATCTCCATCAAGTTTGTAGATATCCTCCTTTTAAGGGAGTTTGTTAGTGAAGTGGCGGCGGTGGTGGCCTGGTAGTGGCGGTGGTGATGGTGGCGGTCTTGGTGCGTGACGAAGAGGGTATGGGTGATAATATGTCATATACATTTTTCCATGCATTTGTATGATGAACAAAACATATCATCGAGATCGAGATTAGAGAGCTTGGCTTTCGCTGTATCTGAATTCATGGATCGCCACAAGACCTCAAGAGAACTGGAGAAGCACCATGTTGACAACATTCAACGACATTTTCCTCCTGCTACAGTTACTGTTTCTCAGGAGTTAGTTCCTATTTATTTATCAAATAGTTAACTTTAACACTTTATCTAACCCTAACCGGTGGTATAATCGCAACCCAAGAACTATCCCCATATCTTCAACGAAACAAAGCATGGAGTAAAGGGTTTGAGGGTGCAAATCAACGCTTATAGTGATGTCCGTGTAGAAGTATGAAAGGCTACTCCTGGAGTGTGAACGCATCAAGAGAAAGAAGCCTGGCTCCATACTCCGTTGCATGCATCTACCTTTACAATCACAACATTGCGTGTCTGAAAAGTAGAAGCGATCATGCTCACCCTACCCAAATGTCCTCATCAGATGCCGAGAGGGCCCGGTCGCCCCGCTTCCCTGGTGACTCTTGAGCCCCCTCGAGGAGCAAGAACAAGGGTCCTCCAGGCAAGCAGGGGAAGCCTTCCAAAGTAGAAGATGGAGGGTGGAAGTCTTATGCCCGTATAACTTCTCCCTCAGGTGCGGCATATAAGAGCTCTACTAGCTAACGTGCAGAGAGTACACAAAAACACCTCGACTGAAAACTTCTCACTACACTTCAGCTGAGGCTCCGAAGAGTCTGAAGAATTTTGCACTAATTTAGAGATATCGTCAGCGTGAGACAGAGAAAGGCAAAAGAGACCAGTAGACACCAAAGCCAGATATAGAGGGCCAAATCAGGATGAATGGAGGAAAGGGAGGGTAGAGAAAAAACCGCATGAAGAGTCAGACAAAAGGATAAAGAAAGAAAGAGAGAGAGAGAGAGAGAGAGGGGCATGTGGGGCTGGAGCTACCCCCCTCACAAAAATTTCGAAATTACAACATTCGTGTAGCCGCCAATCTCATTTTCGTGAAATGAGGTGATGTATTTTTTAATTGAACACTTTTTCTAGGAATATTTCAATGACGAAATAGCATTTTGCTCCACAATATTGCACCAAGTTTTTGCTCGCCTGCAAATATAATGACGGGAAAGTTTTAGTTCCGACAAGAGATGTCGAAAATATTCCCGATATCGCAGATGATTTAGGAGAAGAAAAGTGGTAGGTATGGGAAAGAAAAGTGAATACCTATAGTTCTGAAGAAAATACCCAATAGCTATCAATCAAAGTCCATCCTGTCTCTAGCTACTGTTCTAGTATTTTTTTATGTCTCCCATTCTTTTCGTTTCTGGGTATGCCTTCCCGTCTGGGTCTTGATCTCCTCTCTCTCTCTCTCTCTCTCTCTCACACACACACACACACACACACACACACTCTCTCTCTCTCTCTCTCTCTCTCTCTCTTTCTTTCTTTATTTCTTTTTTCCTCTCCCTCTCTTTCTACTCTCTACCACTGACTCAACTCCTAAGTGTTTCAATTGGTGACGAGGGAGGTCGAAGAGGAGATGGGGGACACCGAGTCAGTGGCGGTGTATGATCTAATTCTGGTTCATCGTCAGGTCTTACACCCTGCCTCTCTCCCAGGGGTGCCGGCCAAGTACCCATTGCGAACCTATACTATCATTTAAGAAAGTCAGTTCAAGTACTCGGTCGCAAGGAGGAGAGGAGTTCATCGTCTTGTGGTTTATCACTTGAACGATGGAGCTGGCCATGTTTAGTTGGGACATAACAAATCTCTTGAACTAACACTGAAGCACATCATACATATCCCCAGTGAGATCTGCCATGGTGGTAAAGTTCACTTGACTCTTGTTTTTCGAAAACAATTAGCATCAGTGAAGATCACGACTTTATGTATTTAAGCAAGACATTATCATTCCCACTGCTTATCTCCACACAGGTGTTAAATTGGTAGCAGGGAGGATAAAAGGTCAAATGTTACACTGCAGCCTATAAGCTAACAATGTAAACGACTGCTAAAACTGAAAACTTTCACTCTGACATGCTCAGACAGTTCTTTTCTGAAAGTCGTTTAGAACTAAGAGCGCCACCAGTTTATCACAAAGTCCATAAAGGTCTACACTGCGTGGGATCGACGAAGCCTGCAGTCTCTTCAACTCGATGTTCAGTATCATTATGGTGCATCTGCACCCTAAGGAAAGACTGATTATACTACTATTAGTAGCGAAATCTATGCAAGAAAGGAGAATGGGCGTATGGAGGGTGCAAGTTCTGGCTCCATAAATTACAGGGGAAATGTATAGATACTAGTATAACAGCGGCCATTTCGATAACTTTTCTTCTTTAGGGATTGTTGCTTTATTTTACTTGTCGACTTTTTCGGAGACGGATACCAAATCACCCCCTTCTCCAGACCCCACTGCAGCAGAGAATCTTGCATGGACCCGCCACTAGTTATCATACAAACCGGTATGATTCAAGCCATTAAGGCACACGCACGTCGTTTTCAATACCAAAGACGTTCGATTTTTCGTTCGACTGGCGCCGTTAAGACACGAACATTATGAAAAGAGAGAGGAATTATTGGAATGCATATTCATTCAGCAAACATTAAATCTGGCCAGCCCTCTCCCTGGAGCTATGGGAGAGATTCAGCTTTATGCACCTTCATGTGTCTGTCCGGGGCACAAAGGGCTCTATGCATATCACTAGAAAGCCCGTTCACATTGGTGCCGGATGCCTGGGCTCAGAGACGAACAGAATAGTAATAGCTTAACGGACGAAGTAAAAATCATCCAAATTGTTGTGTGAATCAAAACATAATACGTTAGGTTTATGCTTGATAAGTTATTTCGTAAATCATACTGTTTTGCTTGATTCCTGTGTCAACTGAATACAAAAGCACAATTCTCTTACCCAAAATAGTAAAATAGTAGGCCTACCCATGATCCTAATCTTGCTGATCGTAGTGTTACTGGGAGTATCAATCGTGCATCAATCTTTAAATAAGAGTTCGTTTGGTTGTTATTTCCTTATCATCATTTTCTTCTCTCTTCTTTTTGTACAAGCAACATTCAACATCGATTGCATAGAGAACCAAAGTGAGGCAGTGGAAATGCATCTTGATCGTGACACCAAAGAACGATGTGATGAGGAGGTGTTGGTGATTCAAAGACTATTTGCAGTTCAAATATTATCCCCTAGATAATCAATGCATTGACCAGTCAAAAGCACAGTCTTCTTAATCAGGTCGAACAAACATCTAAAACATTTAAACTTAATTCATTTCTATAAATTTCTGATGCTGACTTTCTTGTTTATATTGATTATATATTATGCAGGATATTTGACTCTCCTCATAAGAGATCAAATGAATTGATTTCTTTTAAACTAATTTGATCGAAATTAATCATTCCCTGGCTCATTTACGAACATGTTGAGCATGAGATTTTTTTAATTCTGACAAACAGACTTAAAGGAGAATGCAATCCAGGCATCAGTGTACTTCCAGCGAATGAAGAAGAACAAGAAGAGTAAACAGTGAAAGTTTGAGAAAAATCGGACAATCTGTTCAAGAGTTATGAACTTTGAAAGTTTAAGTAAATCCTTATTATGGAGATCCTTGAATTGGCAACTTTGCCAGCATCTGTGATGTCATCGTGGACAACTCTCAATTCATTTTGTACGTAATTTTTCAAAAAAAGTTATTTATATGAAATTTCAAGTCAGGAATCAACATAATTCTTCCCCAAATGTTTGCAGAATTGATATAGCCATGTTGTACTTAAACAATAAATCAAAAACATCACAGATGCTGGCAAAGTTGCCAATTCAAGGATCCCCAAAATAAGAATTTAATTATACTTTCAAAGTTCATAACTCTTGAACAGATTGTCCGATTTTCCTCAAACTTTCATTGTTTACTCTTCTTGTTCTTCTTCATTCGCTGGAAGCACACTGATGTCTGGGTTGCATTCTCCTTTAAAGCGGCTACCGTCACATCTCCCCTAAAATCTATGTTTGATAGGACAAAAAGAAGACGAAGCAGAAGAAGAGTACGAAAGGAAAAAGTTACAGGAGTTAGTGAATAAATTTGCCAACAAGAAATAACATTTTCTTGATGATTTAACTACAAAAACGAACAAACAAACAAACAAATAAACAAACAAACAAAAAAAATAAATCAAAACCCAAACCAACTTAGAACTATACAGATACCCCGGAGAAATCTAGTTTGGGAAAAGAGAATAATAATTATATTATATTAAATAAACAGGTTAGTAGAAACCAAAGTAACATCAGAAGGAAAGTTAAGACATTAAGTGAAATAAAGCCTCATTTTCGACGTTGGGAAGAAAAAGAGATCACTATATTTGCAAGTCAATATTGTTGCCCTTTTATCTCCTCCTAGATTATAAAAAGAAAGAAAAAGAAAGAAAAGAAGAAAGTAGAGAAGGAAGAAAGAAGAAGGATGGTATTCTTGGTCATGCTTGTCGATGATTTAGGAGTACATAATATTCCTCTGAGTGGTAAAAAAGCCTGGAGCACGATCGTGTTAAAATGGGTTTTCGCTGCTACCCTCCCCCATCAACCTCTTACACCCGCAGGCTACGAAAGATTATCGATAATTGAAGCCTAGCCAAAATGTTTTCCACCGTTTAACGGAACAGAAAGCTCAGCCCAGCACGCCTTCTCATCCTCCATGTTTTTCAGGGTGATTATTATCATCAAGATCCTGCCACGATTTTTCTCTTGGTTCGTATAAAGTAAGTTCATGGCTCAGTTGCAGCTAGAAAGACATTTCAATCTGTCAATTTAAAGGAAAGAAGGAGAAAAGTCAGAATTGAATTACTTGAAATTTCTTCATCATCATGATCATGCAATCTAGTGTGATAAAAGTGATAATCGTCCACTTTTTATCAAGCAATTATTTATGGTTCCGAAAGACGATTACTCGCCAGACAAGACATTATACTTTGAATGTGTCTTGACATTAAACTTGGATATGCCATTTCATCGAACATGATTGAGAGATTGCATCAAAATAGTTTTGGTTTTGAGTTTATCTTTCCTTCCAGCTTTTTGTTTTTGTTAGTTATTGTATCAACTGGAAAGAGAGTGCTCATTAAACTATAATCAGACCTATGATTGAACAAAGAAAGAGAGAGAGAGAGAGAGAGCGACAGACAGAAAGACAGACAGACAGAAAGAAAGGAAGAGAGCGGGGGAATAGAAATCAAGAAACCAACATCATAGAAATGCATGAAGCTGTGAGATAACAGAGAAGTGAAAACTAAGTATATCAAAAAGAAGTCAATTAATAAAGGAAATAAAATGAGGAAAAAACTTCTGTAAACACAAAAACTGAAGATGAATAACATAATGAGAAAAGAAAACGACGTGATTGCTATGAACATGACGAATGTGCAGAAATTCATGTAAGTCCAAAAAGGAAGACAAGAATAAGAGATAGATAATGTTTTATTTCACAGTATGGAAAAAGAGGATAAATTACACTGTAGATAGACAAGAATTCGAGAGGTTTCCTCACTTCTACGGAAGAAGTCAGTGTTCTATCTTTCTATAGTTCTTTGTGTGCATCTGTTTGGCATCTGTAACTTAACTAGCACAGGTGACATGGCACATAAGAAATTGTTCTCAAATCATATGCCATGCATACAATGGTGTGGAACTACTAACACAAATCATTTCTACGGAATAGTGATACCCACAAAAATGGCGATGTTGTATCGTACGTAGGTTCTAATTTTCGAGCAAAAAGTAGTATCGAAATCAACAAATTATACAATCGCTACAACCATGACAAAGGGCCCTGATTCACAACCAGTAGTTTAAGGGATGTATGTAAATTTTTAAAGAGATAAGATTTTCAGATAGTTCCTTGAAGCTTAGAAGCTGTCTAGGTCTTGTTTATGGTTAAAGAGGGCGTTTCTCCAAGAAAGAAATAATCACAAGAGGGCTGGAAGGAGTCGTGACAGTATCTTCCCTTGCGATGGTAAAGAGGGTAAATTGATATTTCAATAAACGAGCAACAGTTATGATTACATTTATGATTGAGCCTGGGCGATATTGGAAGGGGGAAAAAACTGGAGGATATAATTTGGTTAGGGGCTCTCTCCTTCCCACCAAACCAAATGACTCCCTTCCTACAGAAGGATACAGTATCACGCCATGACTTCAGGGCACAACCGTCTCAGATCACCGCAGATTTTGTAACCCAAAGGTAGCGACCAATTCGTTGGAAAGTTTGCAAATAAAAATCAAGAGCACGGCGCGAGGAAAGTAAGAAGATGATGAAGGACGTCAGTTTTTCTCATATAATAATTATAACGTAGGAGACGCCTTCTCCGGTACTGAAATTTTCGATCGTATGCGTTGCTATGAGTTCAGGTATCTTGACAAATGTTGCAGTGCCTCAGCGGCAGCACCTTGCGAAGTTACGCGAGCAATAGAAAAGGATTATACGGACGACACTGGCAAAGCGAAGAAGATTCTTCATTTCGCGCCATAATTTCATTTTCATTTCATCAGAGATGGTAATGATATTTGTGGGGTTGGGATTCTCATCAGATTGGTTGCTGGTTGGGCCGTTATTGAGCCGTTTCATTTCCCTCTTTGATTGTAACCATGCATTCGACTCTCCCACGGACTCTAATGAAATAAATATCTTTTACCATCTAAAATCTAGGTAAAATAGCAAATTAAACAACCAACATATATGTACATTGGGCATAAAACCTCTGGGTGACCTTTAGTTTTAAAAAGAATTTTAGGAATATTTGTACCATAGGATATGAACTACGCTCAAAAAAAAAATATATAAACATGTTGTAATCGTAGGAATACTACCAATGTTGTCGCTTCACGATCTTTTTGATTAATTAGAGAAATTATTATTTGTACAGTAATTTTTTAATGCAGAATCCCTGATAGCAGAGACTGGTAAGAATAACATCATATTTACCCGTCTTTTTAAAGTCGTGTCATACGTCTTATTTACGTATTATTTATACGTCTTTAAGACGATACTTTGCACAAGCACACAACGTAAAATAAGACGTCATATTTTTACGTTAATTTTACATCATATCGGTCGCAAAAAACCGTCTTTATGACGTCTTTACGACGCAGAGGAAGCTCACAGACTGGTAAAAATCACATCATAAAGACGTTAAAGCTTCAAAGCTGGTTTATAAAATATTTTAGAATGTATTTAACATTATGATGTTTTCTCTTTTAATGTTCTCGCCTATCGTCCTATACTAGCCCTATATCCTAACATCCTACATCCTATACCTAACTACTCATGCTTTGTATCGACATTACTATATATATATGGAATGTAGTGTAGTACTTGAAAAAAAAACAGAAATTACAATTTCTTGATACATTCTGAAATACCCTGCCCATGACATTAACTGAATGGCGTTCAACATGGAAGTACATTGTTCATTAAATCAGCAGTGCAATCATTGAATAAAATGTTAAAATTTAAATGTTATCTTCCTTTTTTCACGAAGTTTAGTCATTTCTGGTCATTCATGAATATAAATCACGATCAACTATTACAGTCATATCACGTCGTAAAACTGACGTAAACACGTCACATTCTGGTCTTGAAAAAAGCTGTTATAAAGTGGGAAATAATTGACGTAAAAATATACGACTTATTCTGGTCTTTAAAAAAGACGTTAAAAAGTGGTAAATATTTGACGTAAAATATATGTCATCTTATGTTCAAACAAAATTTGAGAAAATTTTGGTTATATAAAGACGTCATAAGGTTGTCGTAAAATAGTCGTGTATACGACATATGACGTGTGGACCAGTTTATGACCAGTTCTTGACGTCTTAAAGACGTCCGTCTGCTATCAGGGATACTGAGAACCTAAAATATGAGAGATTCTCTCTCCTTCTGGTATTTTAAAAACATATTATCAAGTTTTACCATAATACCTTTCATTATATATAGAGATTCGGACGCTCTACAAATTCCTAGATTGGACTGAGATTTTGACAAACAAATTCTGATCAAACCTATCCGTTTAAACAAATAATTCGACGGCGATAAGAAAACTAGATTAATTCATTCTCTGAAATAACCAGGCGACCCTTGATAAAGCCTACGGGGAATGAATGAATTCAGTAGTCAACGGGTTCATACATTTCTACCCTATCAAAAAAAATCCCTGGCGAAAAAATAAGTTTGACGAAAATGTCATTGACTTTTGAAAGCAGTTGTTTTTATTTCCCCGTTATCTCTTTATTTTTCAAAGACGTACCAAATTTCCACAATTGCATGTATCCATGTATACTCGCGTATCCATCAATACTCTAATAAATTAGGGAATAGTTTCCTTCATTATTCTATAAATATTTTCCTTTATTCAGATAATAATTGCATTTGATTTTCGTAGAACTGTTTTTCCACCGTGTCTAATTGCAGTGAGATTAAGCGCAGCACGGCTTGCAAAGTAAAAATTCTACTGTGTATGCTGAATGTGAAGCAGAAAAATCAAGCATTTTGAATGCCGGCAGCAATCGAAGTCTTTACTCTTTCTCTCTCACATCCAGAGGAGAGGGGCTCACCATGCTCTCTGTTGTCCGCAGCCCCTCCTTTTTGTTAGTTCTTAATGTTTTCTTTTTTAATTTGACCCTTTCTCTCTTAATACTTTGCTCACTCTTTCTCCCTTGTCAGAGATATTTTGGGAATGGGATATAGAACCATATTTTTTTCGCCCGTTTATGCTTGTCAGAGATATTTTTGTGTGTGTTTGTGGGGGGGGGGGGTGAGAAACCTTTTACAAAGTCCTTGAGCCGCCTTTATGAAAGAATATCAGTTTGGTGCAAAGGAGACGAATTCAAATTAATTCGATATTACATTTCCAACCAAGGATCTTATTTCCTTTCCAGTTTCCATTTATGGGTAGAGAACAATCATGCCCTTATTTCAAACCGATGTATCCTGAAAATAGACTCAATCTTCTTGACAAGAAGTAGTGCTTTCCTCCCTATGTCCTCGATATGGAGGAAAGGGATGAGGTTGTTTATAAGAAAAAGTTGAAGGTGCTTTCCAGCGAACATAAATTGTGTTGACGCGTACAATTAAAGAACGTGAGCTTGTAAATATCAGACTGATAAAGGGTCGAGTTAGGAAGGGGTATGGGACGATGAATGCGACTGAGTGGTGTTGGGTGATAATTGATAGATTGTCGGTCGTGCTCAATCACGGTGAAGATCATCGCTTATCAATTCTTAGGAGACTCTGAAAATAATCCAATTCTTATTCTCTAACGATATCGGGATCTAAAAATATTAACGTTTTCAACTTGTTTTCATACAATGATAAGCTGTCCTAAATACACCGAAGTCGATTTATCCCTATTGACTTATAGACCATGCAATCCAAGAATTTTATGAGTCAATGTGAACAGGCACAATATTTTGCATGATACTCTCGCCTCTTACCCTAATATCAACTTTCACTTTCAGCAATTTAGTAAACGAGCAAACATTCTGAGACTTTCCTTTAATGTTAGGAGCTTACGGTCATGTGTTCTGAACATTCATAGTGGTTTGATGCTAAGTTTTATTGAAGAAGCAAATTATGAAACATTGCAAAGGAACCATCAACTCGTTGTCGTTGCCCGAATACCAGGTGAGGTGATGGATGCAGGAATTTCTTAAATTGTAGGGTGGGCATTGGCGTACTGGGGGGGGGGGGGGGGGGAGGGAGGCGCGGGGGCTGCATCCCCAAAAGTTCCGAGCCAAGGAAAGAAAGAAAATGAGGATTGTCAAAAGTAAACGTAAATTTATGAAAAACATGCTCGCTCTCTTCGCTCACTCGCAAGTACAACAACTGGTATTGTAGGAGGCAAGAGACGACTGTCCTCTCAGTTTGTTTGCTTATAACGCGCCACTGCATATGAGGTTGGGTGTTGGACCCCACCACTCCTTCGTTTCATATGCCTGTATATGCTTACGAGATAGCTTATAATTTTACTGATGTTAAACCATTCCTATTTAAAATAACAAGGCGAATCTGGAACCACACGAACACTAACGCCCTTATGATTCTACATTGTTCCATACAAATCTTAATGAAATTATTTATTTTAAAGTTCTTCTGTATCTTAGAAGACGATATGACAAATTAGGTTCTCCTTGGAAATTGAAAAATGTCATGGAACTATCCGGCGCCTTTATAAAAGATTCATTGAAAGGGAAGCTCGTTAAGCTAAGATGAATTTTAAAAAATAGATATTGGATATAATCAATCATAACTTGTCACCTTAAGCCATAAAACATCACAATTTCCAGTCTTATCATGACTGCTGTTATTATTGTTATTATAATCAATGCTCTGAAACAGTTTTTGACTATGCGACATTGAAAGTACACGTGGGAGGAAAGCGAATTCGAGTCGAATAGGTGCAAAATATTCGTAGTTTTTGGAGGGATTATGTTAAATTTTGTCTCGACAAATTATTATTCATTTGCCCATGGGGTGTGATTTTCGTTCTAATTATGAGACAGAGATCGGAATTAATTTATACATGGTCCCTCCAGTCTTGGGGGAACAATATGAATGAACGTTTGAATGAATGTTTAACAAAAATGCCAATCTAAATTCATAACGAAATATAAAGGCCGAAATAACTGGTTATATTGATTTTGCTTCAAATTGCTCTCTAAATTCTTTAGATTACAATGAGGGACCAATCCAAAATTAGATTGAAAATCTCAATCTAATAGATTCAGAAGTCCATTTCTCAATCTAATTTTGGATTGGTCCCCAACCACAATCTCATAGATTGATTTCCAATCTGAGGAATTTAGAGAGCGGGATACCCTTATAGGAAACAATTTATCACCGTGTTCAAAGTTTCAATTAAAGCAGATATTCTGATGAAATTAAATCTAATCATGCGAAATAAAATTCATACATTCGTTTATTGTGTCTTAGCTCAGAAGGTTTTGGTTTTTTTTTTGTGTGTTTTTTGTTGTTTTTTTGTTTATGGTAATAAATTGGCCATAGATGCTACTTAAATTTATGTTTCTTTGTTTTTATGCTCGGGATCTGACCTCAGTGTCAAGCCCAAACAGTAGCCTTAACCGAAGCACGTTTAAATTAAAAAAAAAAAAAAACACATACATGCACACATTGGTACGTATCAATATGCCACAGCACTTCATTTATTTGATGTACGATAAAAGAGCAGTGTAGATAAAATGCCTTGCTCAAGGGCATAAGTGTCGTGCTGGGGATCGAACCCCCGACCCTCGCGTCTCCAGTCAAGCGCCTTAAACCACTGGACCATGGCACCTCCAATAAAATATACTGCACCTGAACCAGGCTCCTAACATTGGCAATAACGGAGAGTGATACAATAATAAACCCAATGAATTATTCTTAATGATATGGTCTTATTTACCCAGGGTAGCCGCATCAGATACTGCTCTTCCTGAACACCCTGCAATCGTTATTATCCCAACATTGCAGGGTATATCTATATTCAATAAATCTGGATCAAAAGGGGAAAATATCATGAATGTAGGTACACCATGTCCAGGATGTGAGCACCATGCTATGGCATCGCGAACCCAGGATCTCAAGGTATAAAGGCCAAACGCCTTTACCAACATAACACAGTGCTCCTACCTTCTCTCACACCATGACCTCACCCATCCTATACATTATTTGCATGTTCGACAGTAACATTGCATTTTAAGTATTCCGAAAATACTTGCTCTCCTCTGCATATGTCGTTGAGTGGAGGACTTTAATAAACTTAGGAAGCATGGTGAAGAGGGGTACGAACATGATCGGTCTCATCGATGGTCCTACCTCTTACCCAATCCTGTTTGGTCAGGGGCGTAAGGTTTCACCCTGCAAATAGACCAAAGCCACTCCAATCTTAACACCATGTAGAGCAGGGGCAGCTATACCTTGAGAGTAAAGGGTAGGATGGAAGGATAGTAGAGAGGAGAATGAGAAAGAGAGGAAATGAATGAATGTATTAAGGACAAACACAGAGAGGGGGAGAGAGAAAATTAGGAGGGGAGGGGCGGAGACAGAGACACTCAAATCGTAATATCATGTATAGACATTATGGAGCAGGGGGCTATCACGATCACCTAGAGAGTGAAGGGTAGGATAGGCGGATGGTGAAGGGGAGGGGGTAAGAAAATGTAGAAATATACACAGATGGAGAGAAAGAGAAAGAGACAGAGACAGAAAGATAGACGGACTTGTACTGAAATTTTAACATCATGTATAAGGCAATGAGCTGAAGCGTTGGATTTAGGGATGGTGCAGAAGGAAGAGGGATAGAACATTATGATAACGAGACTAACAAGACAGAGAGTGTGAAGAAAGAAAATGTTAAAAGGTGTGTCTGGGCTTGGACTTACAAGAAAAGAGGCTGGTAGACAGCCAGGGAAAGAGAAAAGAGAGAAAGAAAGAGAGATACAAAACGTCTCTCCTCAAACCTGTCGAGAGAGAAGGAGAAGGAGAGAGAGAGAGAGAGAGAGAGAGAGAGAGAGAGAGAGAGAGAGAGATTGGTAATTAAGAAATGAAACAATTTTTTTTTCAATTTGAGATAGAGGTGATTTTTATCGTGTGATCCTTTAGATCCATTTTAAATTGGATGCATTACACACATAATGTAAATAAAAGAGAGAAGATGGGAAGACGAATCACAAAATAGAAAACAGAACAAGTGACCTTTCCTTGCGCGTTATTTTCTTGCAAGTCCCAAATCATCGTCTCCTATAAATTTGAAATGATTCTGCATGTAAATTGGTGATTATTAAGTGTTCTGTTCGCATGTAAACGACGAAAGTAGGATACAAATAAGGTAGGTAATCCTGAATGATGACTCTCTGATAGCTTTCTTACATTTCTTGTACAGGAAAAATGCCCCCTGTGTGTCATGAGATATGTCTCGTAGGCGGAGATGAGTTAAATTGGAAATAAAATGTGTTGGACTACCCAGTGTAATGAAAGTGACATGTACATGTAACTGCACTCCTAGGAAGCCTACAAGTGCTGCTATTATAGGTCACTCTGCTTCAAGTACACCTCATTTCAAGCTAAATTGTCCGCTGATTACACCTATACATAAACAGAATCAAACCCTCGTTGCCCTTCTCTACACGTCAAAATCGTTTTCGAGTATTTTGGATTATGTAATTCTCCCTTATTTCGAGCTTACATGAGTAATTGCTGAGTAGGAAGGAAATACGAAAAGTTCACGATACTCTGCATCGGGCTTGCCTTGTTTATCATACAACTCCTGTGAAATAATGGAGGGGCGCTTATCTGCGCTGCATAAATCTTGATCAAATATTAGATTATCATTTTAAAAAAATCCTCTCTACAATGATATACAAAGAAGATTGATTCGCAGCCTGTTTTGCAGTGAAATGACAAAAAAATGAATGTGGGAAAACCC
>CM057165.1:26356651-26401932 GCA_029962745.1 Echinometra lucunter | reverse complement strand
TCCTTTCACATTGATTTGATTCATCTTCTGAAGTGTTTGTATGGCCAGGTAAGGGCAATCTATTAATTTTCCAGGAATGTTTCATTATTTATATGTTTTCTCGTTACGCCATTGGATGTGATACTTGAAATTGTCAAATATTGTTTGGAATGATATAGACAGCAAATATTCAAATCTGGAGAGAAATATCTGCTATAGGTATATTTCACGACCGAAGAAATAAAAAGAAAAGAAAATGCTCATGCACGGTTGAGAAAAGATTCCACAGTTATAAGCATGATAAGGGGTTATCTCTAACAATAATTACTGTTCACTTATAGTGAAGCCCAGTTATAGCAAAGCAGTCCACTTTGTAAGCGATCATTCATACCTGTAGCGATTTAGACTTGGGTGGAGATGGGCAAATGTAAATCAATACCTTTAAAAAGGGCGGACGTGCCGGGTGGGGATATCTCGGTAATATGAAAGATGATAAAGACGATTACGAAGTTAAACCTTTAGTAACACACACAAAAATAAGCCTTGATAATTCTATCTTAGATTTTGTTTTTCTCTTCCTTTGCTTGATATTGAATATATAATTACAATAGATGCAATTAATCATTGATCGAGTGATTTCATTTCCCATCGCAGTAAAGTAATATTCATTGTATACGATTACAAAAAGGAAAATCAATCTCTGTGCTGCTTCTAAATGGATTGTTTCTTCGTGTCTTATCTACTTTTCACTTCAACAGAAATACGCTTTCAAATCAATGAAGTAGTGACGCAAGTGATGACGTCATTCGTTATATCATCTACATCTTACTGAAAATGAAAGGCAATAATCTTAGAGGAAGTCTAATGAATACATTTTTTTCCTTACTAGGTACCCGACGTTTTCTTTATACGAGGTGTAGCAAGAATCAATTACACTCTATTATGCCAGAAATAGCAAGAGGTAATTTTGCTCAATACTCATAATGCGAGCAATAGCATACTTTTTTTTCTTTTTTTTACTGAAAAGGGGATGGAATCTGCTGAATTTTTGCTGCTTTTGTGCATTTCACTTTCCCCATCTAAGCTCTTAGGCGAATACATCGAGAGCGAACGCACTGCCAATCTAAAGTCTTCATTGTTAGCCAAAGTGTTATTGATTTTTATCCATCTTAACCGCGTGTTTGATCAACTTGCATCATGATGAGAAGGCCTTTTACATACTTTTCATCAGGAGCCAGTTTGAAAACAGGAACTGAAAGAGGGTGTACTTTGAAGGCAGTGTCTTCTATTTGTTTTTATTTCCAGGATAAGTTCATCTGCAGAGAAGAGAAAGTGATCTCGGTGGAAACTGATGTACGTTTCTATCTGCATACACAAATAAGAGTGAAAACATTGTTATGTTTTTGATACCTCAGTTTTCTCTTCATGACACTAAATAAAGCAACCAATATCTTTTGTTTTCCAAGGGAATGCTGAATGAGGTTTATACTTCCTATGTTATCTTCTCTCTCTCTTCTACTCCCGCTTTGTATCCTCTAACTGTTTGTTGCTTTCTAATCTCTGACGCTTTTTATCCTCTCTCTTTTACGGTTTTCATCTCTAATTCTATCGTTTTCTCGACCTTCTTTCTCTTAGCTTTGTTTTCTTTTTGTTTTTGATTTTTGCCTCTTCACAATCATAAAAGAAGTAAAATTATTTAATAATTTAAATAACATTTACCAACTTCCTAGTCATTTGATGTTACCAACTTCCCAGTCATTTGATGGTTATTTATATTTTCGTCAACACTTTATAATGAACTTAGGTCATCTTGTTTCTACAAAGCCGAATAAGCACAAATATTTGCAAAGTTCACATTCTAGAAATAAAACACATTTTCGAGGCCTGTGGACAACTTATTTTTTTTAATTTTAAGATTACATCAAACCTTGTTGAATAATCTAGTTTCTAAAATGAGGCAAAGTGAAGTGTGTGTGAGCTAAATTTCCTACAGGATTTGGGGGGACAGCATGGGGAGAAATGACTATATCTTTGATCTCTTATTGCTTTTTAAATTAATTGCTTTTTCGTGATAAGAATTAGAATGCTCCAAATGCAAACAGCCAGAAGACAGCACGTTCACTTTCAACACACAAATTCATATCATTTATATGATTTACACCATGTTTTCCCCGATACCGGAGTGTTACTTTCTCCCCCTCCTAAAAATCCTCCAGAATAAAGCCGATATCGGTATTCAGGGAAGCGAACGATTATTGATGTACTCGTCCAAAACTGACCACACCACATTAATCAGTTGTGCTATCATTATTTCGTAATGTGAGAAGTGGACATCAATAATTCAGATGCTTTGGGTGTCCCAAGGACCGCGCTTCAAGGCGACTCGTTCCTTACCACCTCATCCATTATCGTTTCTTACTCATTTTAATAAGCTTCTATGGAAAGCAACCTTCTAAGCGTTTTCTTCAATGTCAGGGCATCATTACTATTTCATTATGTCGTTGTTTGTCTGAAGTCACCATGCCTCATGTACAGTCTTTTCAAAATAATGTAGCAAATTTTCTCTTATTTCAAAGATTTCGAGTTTGAAGATGATTTTTGTGACTTAACCTTTTCTACCGGCACTTCATCATTACGGTGCCAGTTACGTCTAAGTCAGTCTTTTGCAAGTTTAATATGACTTACAAAATCAATTAAAGAAACATTCCATTCTGTACGTGTCGTCAGATATTGACTTCGATAAGTACACATACATCGTGTAATGGTGGCAAATGTATTTGGTATAAGCATAAGTTTACAGACTGCAGGGAAACTTCGACAAAAAGATGGCAACTGACACCTTTACCATTCTTTTGGATTATTTAATATAACTTGCTCCCTTGCAGATGCATGTATATATCTGTGCGATTAGGGAGGGGGGGGGGGGATAAAGATATGATACTATTCGCGCTACTCGAAGATCGCGTCGTCGCCCGACGGTGCTGCTCATTGCACAATCGAGCCAAGCTGTAATATATCGTAGTTCTCGCGAACGCTTTACCTGTTTAGAACATGAGCCTAGTGATCAGGTCTTGAGTTTCCCCCTCCAATTGTACCCTGTCATCGAATTTATTCTTCAATCCTATACATTCCTTGCAACATTTCCCCACGCGATACGTCCAAGAGTGGAAACAGAGCCCCAAGAGCCACACTTCACAGCGAGAAATGTGAGCCCCCATCGGCAGGCTACGTCGCAGTCGAGTGGCTCGGTGTCATAAACAAGATGGCGTCCAAGAATGAAGACGAATGATGCTTTCCACGTGGAGTGTACGGAGAAATGAGACTTGACGAAGACATGAAGATGGGATTCCGAAGCGCTGCGATAAGAGGAAAATAAAACCCCGCCGAGTTCCAATCGACAAACGTATCGACTCATCTTTCTGTAATGGATCCCCAAAGTGGTTTATTTTCCCCCTCTTTTCCATTTACAAAGAGTCTTTGAGTGTTCTATTTTACTATTCGTTACGCATTGAACGACGTGGGTCGAGCGAGATCTCGTTACGACGTTGAACTAACTACAACGGCGCGCTCGCTATTGAACGTATCGCCTTACCGGGCATTTGTTCTGCACTCTGTGCACGTCTTTGATGAATGCAATTTCCATTAATGTCTCTTTTTCGTCACTCGTCAAAGAAAATGAGAGAGTTTCTTTGCCGAACTGAGGCCCAAATTGGAAACATTAGCTGCAAATGGATGGCGTTAATACATGGAGCTGACTCACAGTATTCCGGTGTCCTTTCCCCAAGATGTGTTCCCTTGCTCCAAGAGGTGACTCATTATTCGCAACAAAATAGACTCCGATATCTTAGTTTTGTCATCTTTATATTGCAAATAAGTCAAAGACAGGAAATGCTACGAACGATGGACAAAAATCGACATTAAAAGGAATAATTTCATAGCCTGAAGTGTGTAATCTGCTCAAACATGTCAAAGTTGATAACATTCCTTTAACCTTAGCTGTTAAAATAAATCTAAAATTTATTTGAAAAAAAAATTATAATCAATGCTTAAGATGATCTTAGACCTTTAACGTATCATCATGAACACTCTGGATGGGGGTTGAAGACATCGTCCTCTCTCAGAAGTCTTATACCAAGAAAAGGGACGAGGAATAGTAACACTTTTATTTTTTGGTTACCAATAATTGCAGTAAGTGGGGAAAAAAAAGATCGAAATGGCATCTAGAAGAATGTATTCTTCTAATTTCATATTGCCAACAACGCGTCTCTTCGTCTTTATTAAAACCCTCCGTCTCCAGCACATGCCACGCGAAGGGGAGTCATTCTTCTAACGAAAAGAGAAGGAAGGCTATTGTTATCACTTTAAAAGGCTCTAATCGAGCGTACCAAGTATTCACATCTCCCGCCACTTATTAAGAAATCTTCCTCATTTTCTACAAAATAAGAGGATGTCGTCTGCGTCAAGTGAAGGACAGGTGCACATTACTGCATGCTTCCATTCCTTTCTTGTATCTATACCGATAACACTTTTATTCCTTATTCTCGCTTTATTCCCTCTCAGTCTTTCTGCTTATTATTCTCATTCTCCCTTTTGCTTCAATCGGCAACATGAGGCATAAATGATTATAAGATTGACATGAAAGTGATTCATATCTCACAGTACAGAAGGTGTGGAATCTGATTGCAAATCACCCGTTTTAAAACTACCATTGAAAGAAATTGTCACAATCGCAAGTACTGATGATCAAAGGTAGAGACGAAAGAGATTCGCACCAAAGAAACACCGCAGTCAACGGAGATCACCAGTCCTTCTAAAGAGTCTGTTTTCATACAAAATTTTCCCGCGTGAATCTCAACTCTTCGTCTGCTCAGAGAGGCGTTATCTACCATTCAACAATTTCAAGGCTGATGCAAAGTGGAGAGACACCCTGCCAAGAATTATAAGGCTTGTGATCTTTCTCACTATAACCAGAAGTCGTATCAATCTGTAATAATATTGAACTAAATGATATTAAGTCTTAATGACTTTGTTCTTTGCCGGCTCCTCGAGTTTGATAGCAAAGTAGAAGTTTAGCAGCTTTTTATTTCTGAAACATAAATCGATAAGAACAAGTGCGGTGAACAAGGTGTCTTAGTTTTCACTTGGTCTGAGACCTGAAAAGATTCTTAAAGTGAAATCGAATGACTCACCTTCATAATAGATTCATCAGGTGTTTGATTTTGCTTTCAAGTTTGTATCAGCCTTTCTGGAGGCATTTTATCAATTTACAGTCGGAATCAACTTCTCAATGCACCGCCTTCGTTCATGATTGTTTTGCAAATGAATAATTCGCGATCAAATTCTCCCTCCTTTGAAGATATATAATACATTAACAAAATTGTCACCAGTGTTGTATCAAATCGTAATGCAGTTGAATACTTTTATGATTATTGATTTAATGTCCGAATGACGAACAGATCCCGTTTGAAACAATAGAAACCAAATCGAGGACTTTAAATGATTATCATTAAGTATGTTCGAATGACTAACAGCTAAATGCAAAAGGTTGCATAGTTATCTTGCAAATAAGGCACCAAACCATGGTGCTTAGGAAAAGATTTCGAAGGAGGAGACAGCATAGATGGCTGATTACAGGCGTGATGGTTCAATGATAGAGCAGGGTCTCGTAACTGGAAGTTCGATAATACGTGGATGCACTAGTGCCCTTTGGTAAGGTATTGATCCTCATTACCAAGCCCCTCGGAGAAGACTTAAAGCCTTCGGTCACCAGTTGCTTACTTACAAAATTACACATGATATCTTTAATAATAGAATCATTAGTTTTGTAAAAATTAATTATCAACCATTTAACCAACAAGTTAATCATTGCACAGATATATTCTGACGACAATTGTTCTGAACTTTATTTTGTTATGGGTTGGGGTAAGGATTCCAACATTTTATATTTTGGATTATAGGCATGATAGGGGTAGTTCAGATTTTGGCTTTGCAAGATATTGACTGTGGATGTATTGTTGCCGGAGCATAATTTTATGTTGTATAAAATTCCTAATTAATAAAATAATACGATTCTTCAGTGACGTATCGAACCTTGACCTTCGGGCTTGAGTAGTTTAATGTCATGACAAATGATATTAGGAGTGAAGCTGCATGGGCTCGAACCATGAACTTCTTCGTCTATGTGTGGTGACCAAACCATTAGTCTGCGGTTACTGCAAGCAAAGGCTGACATCCTAATATAATAACTCGTAATGCAGAGACTGCAAGAACGTTATGATAACTGTCTAAAATGTAAGGTTTTGGATCAAATTACATGGGTAAAATAATGACTTCACATCTACTGCAGATCTATTTCACGGTTATGCGTGTGGCATGTTATCTGCGCTGCAATGTTTGTGGACAGGCCGTCATTCGTGGATAATAATTGATTAAGCTTTGAGGGAACGCAAAATACACGCCCACCATGCATCTTAATCCTTCTTCTCTGCCGGTAATCTTTCATCTAAAGATAATTATATGTTTGACATTAGATCTCTCTGAATTCAAATTTTGTTAAGCGCCGAGGGTGTGTAAAAATAATTTGATGAATTACGATTTCGAATGATCCCTTTTCTTAAAATGCAACTCTGATCATTATTGTGGATCATTCTAAAAATACACTTAAATCACGTGACTTACATCACGCATAGAATGATAGCAGCATGTCTATATCTATAAGGAATATGACGGTTATGCTTATGTGGGAGTTTGCCTTTGAAGATGTTCTATTATTTTATTACCGCATGTAAGACTAACGATTATACAATATTCTTAAAACATAATTTATATGGAAACAAAAACCATCATCATCATCATCATCATCATCATCATCATCATCATCTCTTTCTCTCTCCCCCCCCCCATTACCTCATCTATACCTCAATATCATTGTCTATATCTTTTTTTTTTATATCGTTCTTTTATTTTCTTCAAAATCTCCTTATCTATCTAATCTACTTTTGTCATTATTTCCCTTTTTGCTTCGAGTATCTTATATCAATGTTGCCTTTGATGTTTTGTGTTTTGATATTTTCAAATCTGATAATCTAATGTTTTTTGAAAATATTTTGATAATATTGTTCATAATAATAATAATAATAATAATAATAATAATAATAATAATAATAATAATGATAATGATAATAAAACCGTTTTCTAGTAACGGGCTTTAACAGTAAAAGCTGACCAAAGCGGTTACAGTAGTATTATTATTACCCCGGTAGCTGGTTCCAGATAAATAATTCTGCACATTACTGTCCACATTCTCCACTCCCATGGAGAGCATCATTGTATTAAATTACCACCACTATTCAAGTTTTGGAACGAAAGTAAAATGACACGTTTGATGTCAATTTATGTTCAGAACTGAACTATAATAACACCAAATAAGGAAATATCCTAAACTTGTCAACATTATGCCCAACCAAGGTCGACATTGATCTCATTTATTAATGCTTGATTTTTTTTTCTTTGAACTGACAAAAGTGTCATTCCTGCAAGAGGGAAAAAAGTCTTTAATCGATTTTTTCCGTTGGAACCCATCTCCAAAGCAGGTCAACACGTAAATGAATTTATAAAAAATATCATTTTTTTTTCTCCAAACTTGAAAAGTGACGGTAATTTAATACAGTAATCATACTAAAATCTGAAGTGTGGTCGGTATAGGATGGGACAATAATCTTGTATTGCTAAATTACAATTACTGTTTTTTTTTTTTTAAATGACCCATTCACCATCTTATTGAACCCACTTTCTGGATTGTTTTCAGTATTTCACACTAACCAACCTCGATTATAGTCGGGAGGTCACCATGATTTATTTTCTGCTATTAATGTACGACCATACCCAGAGGAATATCCACTGCATTTAATCAATAGCATACAAGGTTCAATACCCCTCTGGCGAACTTTCAATGAAAAACACTGAAACTTTCAAAAAGGGATAGAGATAATGTTCCAAGCGTTTGTCCCCTCGGTAAAGACAAATGAATGATACAAGTAAGCGGGAAATATATGATTGCGATCGGCAAAGTAGTGATTGATGAAAGCTACGTTTCTCTCAGGTGTCAAAAGATGGAGGAAGAGAGATAGATTGTTTAAAGAGAAGATGTGAGTTCTGAGAAAGGTAGGACATTTATCATTGATCTTTATCATTCTTTGATTCCTGTATTAGTGATGAGGTAGCAATGTCCAACGAAAACGACTGCTCCTGAAATGCCTTCGGACATGAATACAAAAATGTGAAGATGAAGTTCTTCTGCAAACAGTCATCCCTGTGCCGTCAATATTCCGAAGTCCAACACCCACCTCCATCTTACTTCCTACATCCCAAGAACAGCCAGGCCGTGGAACTCTCTCCCACCAACTGTGTTTCCTCATCTTCCAATTATGGATTGTTTCAAGTTCGGAGTTAATGCATATTTGTTGTCTTAGTTGCATTTATCATCAGTAAATTAATAAAGCATTTTGTTAATTGTGATGTGTATGTTAATTGTACTTATGGGCCGCTTTTCATCTATTTGATGGTATCACCAGGCCTAGAATTTGTTATTTAAAAAAAGTTTTGAAAAAAGGATGGATTAAAATTCAGTGGATACATCCCTTGTTCATTATAATGATAAGTAGTTAACATGAAAAACACAAATGATAGGCACAGACTTTATTCGCTTATTTTAATGTTAACAAGAACTCGACAGATTCCCCTATAAGCAAACGATACAACTCACATGATAGATGTGGTATGGGTCCTCCGAGTTCCCGCCAGTCTAGAGGCGCCCCTCGCAGTGCCGAACGCTACACTTCTCCGCCAATTCCCCGCGCGCTTGTGATTGATAAACGGCGCATTTTCCGATCAATTGCTATTCAATCAACATGCCATATTGCTCGATCAGTTTAGTGACATGCCAAAGGCGTGAGAAATTATCGTCTGTTATCAACAGCATAGAAATAAATAGAGAAAGAATTGGGACTTAACGAGAGAAATTAAGAGGAAGGATAGAACGACTTCCGATGAAATCATTCTCAATTCACAGCTTTTGAAGATATTAAAACAGAGTAAAATATCTTGTGAAATTCATATAAAAATATTGTAGAATGTAATTTTGAGGGATGACAAAATTAACCGTCCTTCTTTTTGCTTTTTTAATAAAATAAAAATCTTTACCTTCCTATAATAACTGACAATGTAGAATTCTTCTAAGCTGTCTCATTACAACATATTTATGAAAGTAATTACAGAATAAAAAATAACAACAAACAAAGTTAACAAACAAACAAAATACCCGAAGCCCGTGTATCTTTCATTGTCAGCGCATGAGGGATATGTTTGCAAAGTACAGAACCATATAATCACCTGAATGAAAACGTATCAAAATTGCCATGTCAAGTAACTATCGTTCGTCAAGAGCACTATATTGAACGTGGTGCGTAAAAGTTACATTATAGTCATTATTGTAAAAATTCTTTACTTCTAATTCTCTCTTAATCTCATATGTACATACATCTTCAGCAAAGCGGGAAAAACGTTGCAATTGAAATAAAGAATTTGTCTTTGTGCAAAGGTAAGTAAATTCAGTACAAGAAAAAAAGGAATCCGCGAAAACAACGCAAATGAATATGCTTGTCAAACGTAATGTGCTCACCGACAGTCATGTAAATTAGTGCATGCATTCATCTGATGAAGAATACTTAATCATTCAAGCAGTATTGTCGAGTCCATTACCAGAAATGTCTTGAATCATATGTTCACATTGGTCTTTATTATACCGAAGTACATTTTATGGATAACACAGCATTCTACAAAAGAAATCTCTAGTCATAATATTAAGTAAAGTTGCTTTGCAGAAATGCGAGTTAGGTCATTATGAGTGCCAAAATGAGGTCTGAGGCTCGATGGCGCTGCTTAATTTCCTCATGAAAATCCTTTCAAATGTCAATGTCTACTTTGTAATAGGTATGGCTTCTCCTTCTAATTGAAGTTCTTGAGCTTCTTCATGTATCTTGATACATGTCTATTTTCGAACTTAATCCTTTCTCATTTGCTTGAACGAGTTTCATTACATTTCCCTAGCCGCCTTCCCGTGTTGCCCGCGATGCGTCGCACCACGGCCACCAAAGCCGCATCTCCCCCGTCCTCTCTCTTCCCCATCTCCGTTACATTTTCTGGCACACCAGGAGAGGGAAAAAAATCGCTTTCATCTTCAAGAAAGCATCTTGATATTGACAGACTTAGAAGACAAGTCCTAAGTCTCAACATCACTCCTCTTATTGACCGAGATACGGTATTGTCAATCGGACTATAGCCGTCATTATATAGGCAATTACGTGCTGAGAGCATGGTTTTAACGCAATTCCATTGAGATTTTGATATGACATTCTCGAAATGATGGCAAATGGAAGAAAGGGTTTCTTCGAGGCGTTTCTTCCTTTCTCCCTTTATCTGCTTTATTTCAGATTTTATTTAAAAGCAACAACGAAGTAGTATCCCCTCTGATGAGGTAATCACACATGAACTAAAGCGGATTAGAAAATGATAGCACTCAGTTACAGCCTTTTTTTCTGCTGGGGGAGGTTGAAAGTTAGACTAATGTAATTCTCTCTTTGAAAATATAACAACAACCGGGAATTTACTCCACAACAAACCATTTCCTGAGGATTCTTCAGATGAAGCCACAGAGAGATATTCTTTAATACTTCATCAGATTCTATTTCTCCTCCATCTGTTTTACAAACATTATTCTTACTTCTGGTTAATCTTAAAAGCCGATTTTTTTTCTTCAAAATGCGTATTAGCTGTCTGGCTATACTTTCAGAGCATATTCCCTACTCCCTATATAATGACTTATTTTTGTAGCCAAGATATACTGGAAAAAAGAAACGTCAAGTATACAAGACAATATGTATTACCAAACATGGCGATTTCTAGAGGGAAAAAATGGTCAAAAAGTAAGAAAACGTACAGAAATATCAATCAGTTTATAAATAAAAGGTAGGAAATTTATATTATAATGTATTGTATTTTATTGCACTTTTTGATTTGAAATCAGTACCATTTTCCTCATTCTATTTTATATGTTTACATACAATACAAAAAAACTACTTATATCACACACACACAAAAAACAGTACATGATGACAGTGGCTTTTCAGAAACGCAAATACGAAAATTGCATTTTAAGTGGAGCCTATAAGCTTTAAACAAGCTTCTCGTCTTATGATTTTTATATTTGTCAATGTTAAGAACATGGCTATGTTACATAGTTACGACATATACACATTGTAAAAATATAATGTAGACAGTAATAACTTCAAAAAGAGTCGAAGGTACGCCATGTGTAAATCCAACATTAGCTTGTAAAAATATATATAGCCTTCAACTTTTGTGAATTCTTTTTTCTCTTGAGTATTTGAGTATAATGAGAGGGATAATAACAGACTTTTACAAATTTTGTTGAACGATGGCCAATCATGCTCAAAATATTAAAATGACGTCGAAAGTTGGGAGAATTTGGAAGCGATGAAAACCAGGAGACGGATCTGAGATCTATGCAAAATGAGGATTCATTCATGCCTAAGAAATTATTTTTTCCCTTATGTACAGGATGTTTAATGATAATGATGATGATGATAATAATAATACCAATAATAACAATGGACTTATATAGCACCTTTTCCAGAGGATACAAGGCGCTATCACTTAATTAATTAATCTGTTAATTTTGATATTACCTTTAATAACAGTTGGTTCACATTTAATATTTGTTCTTATGTTCTGCCCCTTCATGTTCATGTCTGCCTGCACGGGTCACACTCATGACTTGTATATATCATGTTAGTGTGTATGTTTTTGTACAGTGACCTAACTGATAGTGCTATAATCACTGACCAGGTTAAACCTAGGTAAATAAGACAAATAAAATAAATCAGAATAAGAAATCGGTCGTGTGCTATAATCATAAAATACAACGAAACAGAAATCAAGCAAACCTACGAGGCATCTTCAGTACTTCGTAACAGAAAAAAAATCATTATGTTGATGATGAATTTTACTGCATCAACACAATTTTTGAAAATAGAATCACATATTTACCTTTAATGAGAATGGAAATTTTCCTCAGTCCAACTGAATGTAGTTAGCGTTGCCAATGGTGAAAATGAGCCTTCTGTATTTCCCACAAAATTGCAAATTCTTTCCCCTATTTTGCTTGAATGATTACATAAATCAATTTACATAAGTGGGTATGGCAAATGAGCAACACGAACGAATAAAAATGTACAAAAACAACAAAAAGCATAAGAACGTAATAAAAAAAAGCGTGGTCGGCCTTTTCTCGCAGACGACAGGAGAAGAAGAAGAAGTAAACCTGACAAATTGGCGCCCTTCCGCGTGGCTGACTACATGTTACTTTATACACCACAGAACACTTCACAGCAGCTCTCCAGTAAACGTCTTTAAAATATGGAAATTGAGAGGACTTCTCAGGATTCTTTCAAACGGAAAGCGTGTGTTTTAAATTCAATTTGTATACCTTGCCTTCCTCTACATCTCATATGATACGGATAAAAGAGAAAGAAGAGAAGAAGAAGAAGAAGAAGAAGAAGAAGAAGAAGAAGAAGAAGAAGAAGAAGAAGAAGAAGAAAGAAAAAAAGAAAAAAAGAAGAGATAACAACAATGGCATACATTCTGATGAAATGTAATTGAGAGTGGATATCATCGTCTCTGGAGATGAAGAAAATTATGTAAAATTTTACAGTCAAACTCAAATGAAAGATTATCATGATTATGATAGGAACTCCTTAAAAAAGAGTTCTTTAAAGTTTTCTTTGGTTGCTTTATACTGTTCTCTGTATCAGGGTCGTCAATCCCTTATATTGTGGAGGGGAAACACTCTTAAAAAGGCCCTCAGCTTAAACTGTTTTGATGGACATAAAATGGGGGGGGGGACATATGCCGAAAATTTGCTGACAACCAAAAAAAAAGGGGGAGGGGTCCTCAGCTTACAATTGGAGGACATATCCTATTGTCAACCTTAAAAGTTTTGGGGCGTCCCCCTGTCTCCCCCTTTGACACCAATGCTCAGTATAAAGAACACATCAACAAAACAGAGTTATTAACCTACACAGAGCGCCAGCGAATTGATATGTAAAACTATTAAGGTTTAAACATTACAGGGAAAGGGCATATTCACAAATGACAAAAGAGGGGAATTATCTTGAGACACTTTCTTTCTACATGCTAGTACAACGAGAGTAAGCTTATCCTGCAGTAAAATTTTTGTAATCATTTCAAACCCTATTCAAATTTTCATCAAAAGCCTCCCAACATAACCCCCCTCCCCCCCCCCCCCCCCCCGTTGGCCGTCCCTATTGTAATGTTTTGTCCATCTGTTTGTCTAACAAACGTATTTGGAGGAAAAAATACGAAATTATTAAGAGATTATGTATCAACTTTTAAATCTAAAATGTAGCTCAAACTGGCCGATTGCTACCTCACAAAGATATCAATACATGGGCCTATTTTTTTTCTCGGACAGCCTTAGACAGCCAAACATTTTGACCTGTCGGAAGCAGTTGATGATTCGTGCAGAATTTTTTTTTTTTTTTTTTTTGTATCTCTAATAATTGTCGAATTATAGAATACTGCAACGTTTGAATCCTGAGGACATGGTCGATATCCTACATCGCAAAAATGACATCAGTGTCTTTTCTGACAAGAGAAGGACATGCCCATGAAGTATGTCAAGTTCCTAACATGGCTAAGATAATTCTGGAAGTTTTCTCGGTAAATTTCTTCCTAATTCGACAGCGGCATGCTTTCAAACGATCATCCTGTCCGTCTCCTAGCTGGTCCTAATGCAAAGCCTAGTCATCCCTTTCCTCAAATATGACAACACTGAGCTCTGTATTTACAAAATGTGAGCATGCATCCTAATGTTTAGTTAACAAAATGCTCGAGACATGATTCAAATTTGATTCTTTGAATATGACATGAAATCGCTTATCAAATTTACAAACCACGCCGCAAAACTTGTGAATACAGCTTCAATCTGTCAAGTTTTTCCTGTCTCTCTCTCCTTCTCTCTCTCTCTTCTTTTATTCAATTTTCGTCAGAAATTTTTTAATACTCTCCCGCACACACACCGCTTTCCACCTCATCATTTGCATGCTAACTTAATTCTCCTCCCCTCAAACTTTCTACCCTCACGTTCCCGCCAAATTTAGCGCGCGCCACATTTTCTCCCTTTTCTGCTTCCGCCTTTTACAGCCTCATATTCAATCGTTTGTGTCTTTATTCTCGCTCGACGTGCCTAATTTGTTTGCCCCGTGTGCATATACAAATCAAATTAACACGGCTAACAATGTGCGCTAGGAAAACAGAGCATTTAGCGAGTCAACATTGACTTTCTTTTGCTCTTTCCACACGCGCTGATATCCAATGACTTCTGATGAATATTTGTCACGATCTATCAGAAAAAAAACTTCCAACCCATTTCCAGTTTTGCTACACAATAACATCTTTAAAAGCGTGTGATATTGAATTTGGGATCATATATTCATATTGCATATCATTGGTCTTGAGAATGGTTGAAGCCGCTGGATATAGAATGCTGAATGCAACACCGGAGACCACGAATCCCCGTTAAGATGTATTGCGCGTGCGTGAAGAGAATAGAGTGTTACAGTTTGTCGATAAATTGCAAAGATCGCAATACTATTGAGGCAATAATTTGTGATGCCGTTCATGATGAATGTGGATTTTCAATAAGAAGAAGAAGAAGAAGAAGAAGAAGAAGAAGAAGAAGAAGAAGAAAGAAGAAGCCGTTGCTGCTTGCTGTGATGATACGGATAGGGATGTTGATGATGATGCTGGTGATGATGACGATAATGACGATGGTGCTTACTGAAAGATAAATACTGTGACAGAGATGATATGAAAAAGAGGAAATACAATAAGATAGTAGGTATATAAAGAATTAAAATCGTCGAGTTTGGTTAAAGTTTATTTATCATGTTTATTAAGGAGTACAAGCATCTATAAAATGCCGCTTATATCTATATCCACTTATCGAGTATCGAGGTCTATGCATGGCCTACTTACTACAAATTTGTTTTCCCCTTTGTCTTTATTCGTGTACTCTCGTCTAGTTCTTACCCTCATTGTATAACAATTTGCTTAAATACGTTTAATGTATGTTTTATGTTGTAAGTGCCATGTTTTGTAACTATGTTCTTCATTTTACACAGTCCCGTGCATTGTTCTCACAGAAATAAATAACCTGGACTGTCTTATTTTGTTTGTTTCCCTTTGTTTTTATATGAATAAAGGTGATCTTGAAAAAAAAAGGAACGTTAATAGATGCTTAATATGAAAGATTGTGTTTGGTTTTTGTTGTCAGGTTGTTGTTGTTGGCAAGAACGGAGCTTTCTCTTTAATTTCGTCACAAGGATGCCCAAACAGCTCGAAGCGTTGTGCCTATATAATACTCTTTTAAACAGGTTTAAACGAAATTAACCGTTTTTTCCTGAGCCTTCTCATTTAACAATACGCAACAGTACTTAACACACATGAGTTTTACAACATACATGAATTTCATTGCCTAAAATGAAAATTTAACTGTTTTACCAAACAGCCCGAAAAACCAAACTAAACACTTCTGCGACGGTTGGAGTTGAAAGATGTTGTGCAGATGTAATTTTGCTGTTTTATTTTGTACAGAAATTCAGGATACAAGCTTCAACCCATTTTCTGTGATATGATGCAATGCAAACTTAACATTAAGAACAACTTTTGATATCTTTTATGATTACATCAGGGGTTTTCAACTCGGTTCGAAAATATCGCAATCTGTGAGAGAGATGACGTGCGTGTATTTCATAACCTTCACTTTGGAGTTTTCTCTTTCTATTATCATAACCATAACCATCATTTTATAATGTAATAAGTTAATAAGACGACTTACCAAATAAGACATGATAATATCTAAATCCGCCCTGTGCAATAAGAAGCTTATAACCATGGTTACAAGAAGAAATTAAGGGACAAAAATAAAATGAATAAGACGGCGTCTTGTTCAATTACCACATAGGCCCTGTTAGGGTTTAGTTGTTACCGCCCTCATCGTCAAGATTCATCGACAGTGTGGCACAAAACCGTTGCCACATGAGTTTGCAGGTGAGGTAACAACCATCTCCTTACTTTAAAAAAAAATTCAATCCAAATCTCTTTTAATAACATCGTCCACAAAAAAAATCATCATTATGATCATCACCATCATCATTGTTATCATCATCGTCATCGTCACCATTATCATAATCTCATCATCATCATCATCATCATCATCATCATCATCATCATCATCATCACCACCACCATTATCATCATCATCAGCATCATCATCAGCATCATCATCAATAACAACACTAATAATCAACACTAACAAGTAGACGCAATATTGTTTTGGGAGCAAACTTACTGGAAATGACTGTATCAAATACTAATTGACATCGGTCCTAATCATAGTAATCAATGTAATCATCCTAAAAGTCTCCCTCTTTTTTCATAACATGAAAAGCAATTTAAAAAAAAGACTATTTCTCTTGACATTATTTCGTTGATTTATACATCTCACTCCATTACTGTTATAATGTTAATATGGATCAAACATCATTGGATTACATTACTGTTATCCGACTGAACTAATTACAGTTGTCTAAATCAACCCGCTTCCATAAAGATAATGTATAAACGTTTTCTCCATCATAAAAACGTGTTCGAGATTAATGCAATCTAAACTTTTCTATTCTACATGTTCTATTCCTTTTAATTTCCTTTTTCTTCTCAACTAACATTCTCCCCCCCCCCTCTCTCTCTCTCTCTTTCTTTCTCTCCTGTGCAAATTTATATACTTTTCTGTCTCGTCTGTCTTTGTGTCTCGTTTTATCCCCATCCCCTTTTGAAGACAACTTTCCCTCATCTCTCATTTTCTCTTCCCCCTCCCCTTTCATGCCTTTGTCTCTCATTCTCTCTTCCCGAACTTCTAATGTAGCCCCGTTTTACCACTAAGATGGAACAACTCCTTCGTCTTACCATGGTCTTAGCATATCCCGAAACAATATTGAGCGCTCTCAAATGCAAGCTGTCGTCTTTAGCATCGTCTTTAAGGGACCTTTAAACGATTTTCTTTTGATCGCCTCCCTGGCAATTGTCCTGCTTTAGATGTCCATCGTTGCTCCCCCTGGGACCTAGCCATAATGATCCTATTCTATTCCTATCTCCATATTCATTGGGTTATCCCAAACGAGCGGAATCTAGTTGGCAGGCACAAACCCTAGTCAGTCAAAACATGCACAGAAGTCTGGATATCAGACTAAGCGAGCTATACAATAGTTGTTCCTAACCTTAATGAGAAAGTCAGTAGGCACGTGGGCTAGTCTTCTCTTAAGACGTAATGCATTCTCATAAAGTGTCAGTTAGGGACTGTGCTTGCAGACTAAGCGGAATACTAGCATTTCTAGCAGTCGCAAACACCTTACACCTTGCACCTTACTACTGGGAGATTGGAGGGGTGAAAAGGGGGAATCATGTACAAAAAGAGATTGGGGGGGGGGAGATGAAAGTGGGAGGGGAGGAAGGGAGAGGAGGGCGGGGTAAGAGATCGAGGGAGATATAAACAGACAGATGAGATTGTGTTTATGGGGCTATAAGAGCAGAGGGAAGGAGGAGAAGAAGAAGAAGAAGAAGAAGAAGAAGAAGAAGAGAGAAAGAGAGGGAGAAAGTGAGAGAGAGAGTGAAAAAGGACAAAATAAGTATGAGGGAGGCGGAAAGAGAAAGGAAGATAGAGAGTGAGAAAGGCAAAGAGAAAGAGAGAGAGAGAGAGTGAAAAAAGGAGAAAATTAGTATGAGGAAGGCGGAAAGAGAAAGGAAGATAGAGAGCGAGAAAGGCAAAGAGAAAGGGGAGAGGTGAGGGAGAGAGAGAAAGAGAGAGAGAAAGAGAAGGAGAGAAAAGAGAAAGAGAACATTTAAAGAGAGTGCAAAATGCGAAAGAAAAGGATATGAGACTGAAAAAGTGAGGCGGAGATAGAAATATTGAAAGGGATAGAAATGACAGATAGTGATGTAAAGATACCAGAAAGAAAGGGAAGAGAGAGAGAGAGAGAGAGGGGGGGGGCTACATTTTGAATATCTTGAATAATTAAAGCAGATCTTGTACATGTCATGTCCGTCGCCAGATGGAGGTGCTTAACGAAATCTGGATGAACTAAATGGGGCGCGTAGTCTACCTCGTTATTATACCCTTAATCCGTCCCCGACATTTCGCGGGTATTAGGGAATGCTATAATGGGTTAGAAATAATAAAATATCGCGGTTCCCCTTTTTCCGCTCGACTTGGAATATATCGCTTATTGTTCAGAGATCACCATTAAAAGCAATGGGATTGAGTTGAAAATCTACAGTTACATTTCCACTGAGAATAAGATAAGGATAGGTGTGACTATCATCTTAGATGACTAATGATTATTCGAGACATTGTATTACTTGTCAATCGTGCCCCCTCCATGTTTTTTTATATCATGAGAAGGGAGGCACTTAAGAGTATACCATACTTTCACTCTGTAAAGCTTTTGAAAGGGAGGTAATCGAAATCTGATGTAATATCTAAATTATGCATCTGTATCCTAAACGACATGCTTTTATTTTTATCATTATTTACTTTTTTTTTATTGATACCTGTAAAAGTTTGATTTTGATTTGATTTGATTTATTTATTCACCACTCATGGGTTGGATAGCCCTTGTCAGCTAATAGCTGTTTTTCAAAGGGGTCGAGTCTCAATCTTTGTAAATCAGAGAAAATAAAGATAATGATATATTACAACACACTTACTTAAAGACACGGGACTTATATCACCATTAGCATCACAATCACCGTGACAACTAATTCCATCTGTTGACCACACCCTTTAACATCACTCTTCGAACACCAACATCATCATTTTAATCACCATAGCTACCCTCATCAATCAAGGTTTTCAACGCTACCATTAGCCTACCGAGCAGGTTTAATGATTCCAATAATACACCATCCCCTCTTGAGTTAGAATTCACTTTAACTGAATATTAAAGGAAACCAAAACACTCAAGTCAATTAGTTTATGCATCGAAGCTAAGAAGGAATAAAACAGATCAGCGAAAATTTTTAACGAAATTGGACACCGAATGAAAACGTTATATGTATATGACTATATAATATGAAATTGTCTATATTTTGTACTCTACCATACTATAAATAATATTGATGACATCATTTTGTTGACAACTCTCAGTGTGTTAATTGAAACATTTTCATTTTGCTTGGGGTATGCACATTTTCTTAAACCAAACTCAAGATATAATGACGGCGTGTTTTCTCCACAACATAATTTATGTGGGATAAGGACAATGAAAACACGTGTTCTTCCAGAAAATAAAGAATATATGAAATTCTGTGTACAAAACATAATGAGTTGTCCTCAAATTAGATCACCACAATTAGACAAGCTCTAAGGTAGTGTCAAAACAGAAAATTTTACATAGGCATAACTTTCTTATTCCGTGTCCGATTTCGTTCAAATTTTGCTGATCTGTTGTATTCTATCTTATCATATGGAGTTATTCTCAAATCATATCACCACAACCACACAAGCTCTACGCCAGTGTAAAAACGGAAAATTTTACATAGGCATAACTTTCTTATTCCGTGTCCGATTTCGTTCAAATTTTTGCTCATCTGTTATATTCTTAGTTTTGATCTGAAAACTGCTTGACTTGAGGGTTTCGGTTTAATTTAAGCGTAAATCATTTCTTATCCTCTCTCAAAAAGAGAGGGCATATTGTAAACTATAACAGCTTAACCCCGTGTAGAAGCAAGAATATATTACCATTTTAGCACTCCTAATTTTTTGTCATTTTCAAAACCTATGTGACAATTATTTTTAAAGACATAGGATATCAATTAGCATTTCTGGTTAGATACATAACAATAAAAAATAATAAAATAAAGAATTGTTTCCTTCAAATGTCATCTTGAGGGTGTTTTGGCATCTCTCTTAAAGTGCGTTGACGAAACGCTTCGAGAAAGTGGAGAAATTCGAATGGCAATTTTTATTTTCAACTCCCTAAACGTCTAAGACAACAACACCAAAAATTAGAACCATACCATGATCCGCCTCCCTCAAAAATCCACAAACAAACAAACAAACGAAATCACTTGAAAACAAATCAAATCAAGAGATTCCAACCATGTTTAGTGTTCAAGTAAGAACGTGCACAATTTAATATCAATTTCTTGCATTTCATCAGATTTTCAAATACTCTCCGACTATTCACAGATAGAAGAAAAGCACGACATGGACGATAAACATAATCATGCTAATAGTGATAGTAATAAATCTCGATCAATATCTCGTCTCATAAACATGCGTTACATATTACTGTACAATAATCATGTAACATACTATCATATATAATATATGAATTGCCAAAGCCTTGCATGTAAGCGATCCATTTAAAGCATGAAGTGAAGTACGCCTTCCCATTAATACGAATATCATGAAATATTTCGGTAATCATAGTAAGAGAAACAACAAAACTATTGCCAGGATATCAAATATACATACAGAATGGAAAAGCTTTGTTAAAGTATGAAGAAAATATTAAAAAAAAACCTCCGTTTCTCCTTTTAAATAAATACTACAAACTGTGGCAGCCATAACGCATACAAAATACAAGGTCGAAATGATATTTCCAGTAACAAGTTTGTTGCGATAAAAAATCGAAGTCCGGGTATACTCCCACCCCGATCACACGTTTATAGGGGTACGGCAGTATTGGGACAACAATTAAAAAACAACATGATTAACATAACATTATTGATAAAGATGATTCCAGAAAGTAAGCCGAAAGAAAGTAAGCCGAACTACATCTTTACACAAAGTGTTACATTGTGATCATTTGTTTTGCAGCAGTAATAATGGTACATTCAAAATTTTTGAGATAAAATGCTAACCACTGTACCGACCACTATAATCAGTATATACCACATTACAAAAAGTTCTTAAATCTCTCGGCATTAAGAGGTCATTTAAACTGTCTGATGTAAGGTAGTAGGTGTTACAAAATGACTGTTTAAAAAGAAGAGAAATATGAATTATGTGCCGCTGTCATTTACATGAACGGTGCTTTCTCTTAATAACGTTTCAAGGAAGAAAACAGTGATAAAAACGTTCATATTTCTTTTGAAAAGAATGTCAATTTGCAAAACCCCAGGTACAAAACTTTCTACGAGAATGAAATGAGTATAAAAATAATTATATCACCAGAAGCCGATGGACTTTCACGAGGAGTAATGCATCATGGTAGGGCTTTTAAGTGATTTGAGGTTGAGCAGGAGCGTGTGTGAGCAGAGAGAGGGAGAGAAGAGACGATTTCTTCGGCCCATTTACGCGGGCTGTATAAACAAAGCGCCTCTCCTGAAGGTAGACGCAAAAATTATCTCACCATGTAAGGACTACATTTCTGACATCTCCCGACGGCTTTTGCTAAGTAACAATCAGCTTTTTAACGAGCGATGTGGTGAGGGGGTAAGCATTAACCAAGACGTAGCGTAGATGGCTGAGGGTTTGTAGAGGTGAGGTTTGGTCCAGAATGGAAAAAAAAAAGTATAATCAAATTTTGGAAGGAGACATAATGTGAATAGATATGGAAAGAAGCAGAGAGAGGGAGATAGACAGAGAGACTGGGAGAAATCGTGGTAGAAAATACCCTTGTTTCGAAAGAGAGAACAGTAATTAAAAACAGAAGCTTGGGAATGAAACGAATAAGGGTTATAAACGAGAAATGTACAGGAATGGACAATTACAAAAACAAAAACACCTCGAAACAGATAACTTGAAACTAAAACAAAAGACAGAAAGGGGGTGCAGACTATAAGAAATTAAAAAATCATGGAAAAAAAGACGAGAACAAGCGAAAATGCAAATATACACAGAGCAAATACAACAACAACAACAAAAAGGAAAGGGACAGAGCGGGATAGAGGTTTAAATGAAGAGAGACAGAAGTAGAGAGGAAGGAGAGAGAGAGAGCGAGTGAGTGAGAGAAAGAGGGGAAGACAACAAGGAGGAAGATTTGAGAGCCAGCAGCTGACTACACACAATCTCATCAATTAACTCAAGTCCATTTTTGGATTGCATACATGCCCGTCGCTTAGAGCAGACGAACTTCGCAATCAACTTCACGCGCGCAATTTCATTAAAGTGGACAGATCGTGCTGGGGGTCGCCATTTTGAATTCAGCCACCTTACTCTACCTTTCTCCCTCTCTCGCCATTCCCAGTTTCCCTTTACTCAGACATAATTAGTTTCCAAGTATTCGAAGGTTAGACGGGCTAATTAGATACGATTGTGAATTGCCTGAAGTGTTTCAAATAAAATGATCCGGTTATATCGGATATTAGGCATACAGGACGCAGGTCCCATGTATGATCAGTGAAAGCACAATTAATTAATTTCGTTGGTTCTTGTTATCCTCGTACCACGCATCCTGCTGTATCCCATCGTTTAATGAAGAGAGCTGATATTTATGAAGAGTGAGACACGTCCAATAATGCTCCTGCCAATGAAGAATGATCATGTTTTCCAAAGCACTTTATTATTACATGACCAGCTAGAAATATCAGAAGGTTGTCAGCGACTCGCTCCATTTCATTTTCTCCTCCTTACAGTCATGACAATATACGTTGCGGTTTTCTAATAAAAGCCGTTGAGCGAAGAGAATCTTTCTCAAACAGGGGTTGTAATAGCAAGCTGTAGAAACACACACACAAAACGATGAAAATGTCCACTTTGCAATCAATCCAAATTTGATGGATTCGACTAGTTTATAAAAAAGCACATAACGATTTCAGTGCAGACCAAATTAAAATGGATTAGGAGAAAAAAAAAACAACCCCTTCAGCTCAAGCAATGTTCGTAATAGCAACGCTGCCTCTTTGTTATGACGAAAATGACAAAGCATCAGCAATATTACAGGACGGCCACAAGATGGATTTCAGTTCGATGCTACATTTTTGTCACTTTCTTTCACAGAAGATGTCCCAAGCGTTGCCTATTTTTCAGACTCAAACTATGACCTTAAAATTTCTCTGAAAACAAAAATCATGAGTTTATAATAATCAGTGCAAAACAGTGCGAAAACATATATACCACTATATATAAAACGACTGTCCATAAATGCTAGCAATTTGTGAATCCTTTAGTTCACAATGTCCACATGTTCATCACATTCCATTGATCACAAACGATTTAATATCCCGACGATTTTACTTCTGTAATAGTGTTTTTCGATTCTGCCGATTCCTGGACGAATTCTGATTTTCGTCGGTGGGGTACGTAGTGCGCCATCTCATAGCGTCCATAGCAACGACATCCGTGTCAAAGGTCACGTGTTCAAGATATGATTTCATCTCCATTCGTTTTTCGAATACATAAGTCCTATGGTGTGAATATGTACAGTCCGTTTATAACTTGATGCCTGTCAACGTTGCCAATCTAAGGATCGTCATCGTATCAGGATCCTTCAAAGAGAGAGATGAAGCTCGTTCACGAAGTCTTAATTAGCAAACCTGCAGCAAAAGAGAAAACACAATAAAAGAGGGTTTATAATTTTTTTAAACTAAATGCCTACTGTACTTGCAAAATTCATTTCATTCGAAAATTAATTAAAAACATGGAGCATGATTTTGCCCTAAATTGACGGCTATAATTATCCGTGCTCAGTCACCCGTTGTCATGTAATTGCACTCGACAGCCGCAATAACCCTGAAATATGATATATGTCGTGGCGTTTTGAATGCTTATTGAATCTTTCTCATTAAATAGGCATTCTGTCAATTCAGCTGACAATCTTTATTAGTATTTATTGTTAAATCCACTATAGCGAGGGTCTATTCATGTTATTACTCATTCTGAAAGGGACGTTTTTCTGCGCTGCGTGACAGCCATAATTTAAAGAATAAAATGTCCGTAATGCAAAAGTAGATTATACGAGAAAATCAAGGTAGAAAAGATATATGAATAGAGCAGGCAGTCATTTCAAGCAATTATAGAATGATCTTCAAATGGGATATGCCTAGTAACAAAAAGAACAGAAAATAAGGGAATTATAGCTATAGAAATAATATATCATTGATTGACAGGATTAACGGACATTGGAAAAAAAGATGACAAAAAGGAGAAAATGTGAAATATCATAAAAGGAGATCTTAATATGCAGCGGATATAGATGGCATGATTAAAGAAAGGTTAAGTAGATCATTGGATAATTTTGATGAATCAAAACAACTATTATTAAGTATCAGAAGTATCATGAAGGATCTATAAAGCTATGCATTGAACGATGATGTATTTTGTATTGATGTATTGAGGAATTCAATGCATGCAATACTTAAATGATGGCTGAGTAAGGACATTTCGAGAAAGAATAAGAAAAAGTCAAAATAAGAACATCAATTCTCTACCGATCAAAATGCTCATTTTGAGGAGCACTCAATATAGCAAGGCAATTCTGTTCAAATTAAGAGAAAATTGTCCCTCCATCAAGCTTGTTGAATAGAGAAATTACCCTAAATTTCCTTCGATAAACATCACACAATACCCACAAACAAAGGCGACAATAGGTCCAATTTATTCAGCCTTTACTTTCTTAATGGGGTACCTTAAAGGTCATTTCTCGCTGCTAGCTGGTCGGACGAAAATTACATTTGCTAAATTCACTTTAGAAAATAATGTCGACTATTTAACCTTGGTATAAGGGAAAATAATAGAAAGAGAACCCATAGGAATTTCGCTTATGCAAATGAGTTTTAAGTAGCCTGCATTTGAGATGAATTAATGACATCGGTCTGTACGAAAGGCCCTCAATTACATCGTTACAATGACTGCTCAAAGCTAAATAAGTTTAATACTTTAATAGTTTCTCCTATATCGAGGTAAAAACGATTCAGTAATTAAATAGATTGCACATTTTTCATCGTCAGGTAAAAATGGTGATCGACGTAAGTTAATGGTTCCAAGAGCAACAGAGAATGATAGATTTGAAATGGCTTCATTTAAAGGGTAGTGATATTTATGCGAGTTAAGAACTAATCTAGAGGCAATCTCATGTTTGCTCGGAAATTAAAGCTCATTCAGTGTAGTGTTTGAGTGCAGTAGAGATCATGAACGTGCACACGTACAGAGATACGCCTGCAAATATTGGTATAGCAAACATGGGCACGGGGGCGAAAATATTAATGCGCGGCAAAATCATTCTTATATCGGCTGCGTTAACGACGTGTCTTTTCATTCCAAAGTCGAAAAAAAGTCTCTCGCTTAACATCGGAAGGTGTCTTTAGTTAACGTGAGGCGACGTCGCCACCCTTTTGTATGCGCCCATAAAGGTGCCATTTAAGGAACGGGAAATTAATAAGCAAAATCAATCAAGCAATACGCAGGAAACTTGGGGTTTTCTTTCTCGTTACGCGAGGGCCTCTCATTTCTCTCCCTTTTGGGTTCTGAGTCATTGTGCACAAGATCCATTTGAATTGTAACCGCTAGTATCCACTTAAGCAAACGGTACCCCTTTCTTGCCGTCGTTATCGTGTAATTAATACTAATAATAGCAATCGAAAAGCAATTATGAACACTCGGCTGAAGCGCGAACAATAGATTGAATATCGGGAAACCCTTGCATGCGCCCCTAAAACTAATTACGACCGTTTTCGATATAAAGTCTCTTGGCTCGCAGGCGCGACGCGCGCGCGTTTGCTTCTATCGCGCTGGGAACCCATTGAGGATGAATTAAAAGCAAAGCGCCTTTCGTATGCTCTCACAAACTGCAATGAAAACAGCTTCTAGACGAAAACTTCATTTTAAGGCCCTGGAAGTTATCGAATGAGAGGCTATAAGATGAAAAGAGGTAACTGAGACCGTTCAATAAAGTCTTCCTCACTCAAGAAGCTAGGCATAATAGCTCGAAAACTGTGTCATACCACTTGAATAGCCTCGATTCAGGGAAGAGCGTTGTCGAAGGAAATTGAGTCGTTTTTTGCTTTCTCTAACCTGCCCCATCTTGCATCAGCTGTGATGAAGCATGAATTACTTCTCGCTACTTTGGCGGCCTTGCGGACCTAGTCTGTCAAAATAGACCAATCGATATGGACCCATCACCAGGCATAATTGATAAGCAGATAATTACATTATCATTACTCAAATTCCCCACAGCAAACGATGCCCTTATTAAACAAACCGTTCGCTTCCCTCTTCTGTTATTTTCTTTTCTCCGATAAAGCTTCTTGTTATTAAATGATCAAAGGCACTGAGGATTTTGTATATACCCTTGGCCTTTCTGCCAACTCTGTTTGTTCAGCAGCTAGGTGTCTTAATCCAATGCCCAGAGTCCACCGGTCTTTCACGCGTGAACCATTGCTTCTAGCTAACCATGTGTCTAAGCAAGCAAGAACCCAATTTCAATATTTTACGACGTCTTTACCCTGGAAAAAACCCTTCGAAACTGTTTAGCAAGTGACTAACTCCCCAATTGCTTTCAAATGACAAAAGAAGCACGGTTGGAACTGATTGAAAAATTAAGAATTCATTTCGACAAGGCCACAGGAAGCACGTGTTTCATTAAGACAATTTCTTTCCTTCTCCACCTGTAAACCATACTTCGTCATGATCATTTTTCTTCCTTCTTTTATTAGGGGGCTTGTTAAGTGGGGAATCCCTCAAGTTCAAGAGCCCCCACTTTCTTGTGAACAAACGGAGTGACGCATATGCATGGACCCGATACCTACACTTCGCTCACGTTAACCCCTCCTATCAAAAAGAGTTCATAATCGTCTGATGCCTATATCACTTCATCCCCCCCCCCCCCGCATTCACCTTCACAATTATTGTGTAACCCTCCTATTTTCTGAACATAAAAGGAAAAAAAGTAGGGGGAGAGAGAGAGAGAGAGAGTACCTTGGCAGTCGTGTGCCTCCTTTATAATAACCCATACTTTTCAGAGATTAGATGGAGGGGGGGGGGGGGTGCTTTCTGAGGTACAATGAAGCAAGGTCATGGTCGGGGTTGAGTCCGTGGGGAGGAAATGCAAAGGAAAGGGATATTCTATAGGTAGCGAACCTAATCACTTAGCAGTCACTAATTGCCACTATTTGAACCTTCGCGATATCGAGTGAATAAATACAGACTTGCAGTATTGGGAAAGGAAGTAGGTGGAGACTGAACCAGACAAAAGTGATGGTGAGGAGGAGGAGAAGGAGGAGGAGGTGGAGGAGGAGGAGGAGGAGGAGGAGGAGGAGGAGGAGGAGGAGGAGGAGGAGGAGGAGGAGGAGGAGGAGAAGGAGGAGGAGGAGGAGGAGGAGGAGAAGGAGAAGGAGGAGGAGGAGGAGAAGGAGAACGAGGAGGAAGAGGGGAAGAGAGGAGGAAATGAAGACGACAAGGCAACCACTTGAAGATTGGTTGATGTGTTTTTAATAAATACGAAAAAAAAAACTAAAACAAATTTAAGTTGAAGTCCTAAAAAGGGCATTGCGTTAAATGCTGTTTTGCGAAAACCAGGATAAACTGCTTACTTGAATACAAGACTAATAATTTGTTAATAAATGTAGCCTTTAATACTCAACTGAACAAAGAGACATTAAGTGAAAATCAATTACTTTCAATTATCTCCGAGGCAGCCTAATCAATGCATTGAATTGTCAATAACATAACAAAAAGACGAGACACGAACGACTTCCATGCACTATGGTAATTTCACACTTTTCCTACTTATGAAATTTCAAGTGCGGTTAGATTTATACTTCTTATTTCCTTTTTAATGATGAATGGAATTTATTTTGATATTCATATCTTGCGGATGGGGTGGGTTGGGGTGAAGGTGAAGGAAAAGGACTCAAAAGATTTTCTTGCCAGTGTACAAAATGGAAAAGTCGTCCGATTGACCTGTATTAAGATCTGGACCAACATTAGGCCTAGATCCTGCGGTGAAGGTAAGGAAGTTGTGGTTAGAGATGAAGGGGCAAGGAGTGACGAAAATTATATTTCTACCTTTCGATGTGAGTTTGACCTCTCACAGTCGTGAGCATGTATACATGCATGCTTTCACAATTGAGGTGTTGTACTCAGAGTAAAGATGTCTACAACTGTTTCGTAAAACACTTACAGCAATGAAAGAGGTCAATGGAATGCTTCTTCACACATAATAAAGCTGAAGTTAAAGTGTTGCTTGAAAAAAAAGACGTTTCGTCACCCTACGTGTGCACGTTCAGCATGCCAAAATTTGACAAATTTCCACCAACATAAATGTTCACCAAGTACGAGCTTTTAAAGTGTAGCCCCCCCCCCCCCCCGCACTTCATTTTGATTACAATCCCCCTCCAGCTCATGCAGCGTTCACCACAGTGCGTCCTCTTGGCTTGCTCATCGAATTAAAATGATGCCAAGTATTCAAAAAGTGATCAACGTAGTAACTGAACTCGAAATTTTAAAGAGAGGAGGGGACACAGCAGATGTAAGATTTTTTTTATTTTTTGGTGTCATTACTAGAGTCATCCTGAATACATACGGTATAATATAAAAACGAGACAGATGCATCATACTACACATCTCTCACCCTACTCATTATCATTCCAGCGCTTCCAATTATTGAACTTAAATCATTGCCTACTAATCAATCAGAAATGTCAAATTTGCCTTTTTGCCATTTCTTTCTTTTTCCCATTTTTGAACTGATCAGCTTCCTGTTTGTTCTCATCTAACACTCGTCAACACCCCCCCCCCCCGCCATCTCTCTTTTAATTTGTCAGGATTTGGTGCTGTCGTAGATTAATGGGCGCTATCGGCACAGCTCGGTATCCCCTCACATTCGAGCTAATTTGAAGGTGTCGGGGGGAAATAAATACAACCCAAGTCAAAATTGAACATTATGGATGAATCGGGCTGCGAAACGCATTTCGGGAAGGAAAAGAAAGGTGCGGCATTTAGAATGTATATCCATAGCTCTGGGCCTAATGAGTGACTGGGGATATATGGTGGTGTATCTGGCGGAAAAGAAAGAGAAGAGAAAGGAAAAAGGGACGAATTTCGCCTTAAAAGATCTCGGAATCGAATTGAACTGTTTTCCTCCTGAAATTTGACAGCGCCTGTTTCCCTTATCCAATTAAAGCAAGCGAAATTTGTTATTTCCCCGTTGCAGTTTCCGATAATATGAAAGGGCAAGACTTTTCTAGAACGTAGTTATCCGCTCTCCCTGTAGCTCTCTATTTCGTCTCTCATTCATCCATGATTGATAAATGGAACGCAAAATTGCAAACATGGATTTGAATACTATGGGACCGAAATGAGAGACTCTGCTAATCTAGAATTCAATTTAATTGATGACAAAGTGGGAATCATTGTAATGAATAGGAATGTTATCCCTGACATGATATCGATATGACATGACTTGACGACAGGGATATAGGTGCCTTCAGGTAGGTTTCAAAGGAATGAGGGTTCCCGATTATTCAAGGTTGGATTTATCACAGGGCATATTACTGCAAACCTCTTACATCAAGTATCTAAACAAGCAAGATATTTTAAAAAGTGTCTCCTTTTTAAGTATTAAATGATTTCTAAAGGGCAATAAATGAGTATAATTATTCCCTTCATTCTGTGCGGACACTCGCATCCCAAATCTGCTACCATTATTATTCCAAATAATATATTATATATACTCGGTCTGTGATGTGAAAGGTCCCAAATCTAAAGTAGTTAATGTTCCCTACTTAAACATCTATATGTGCTTCAACAAAAATAGGAGAATCCGTCTTCCAAGCATAAGAAACAAAATAACTGGTGATGTATTCATCATGTTCATAAGGGGTGAGCTCCAGTGATCTTTAAACCTTTCAAATTTCTTTGCCCACCCCATCATTTTCGTTCAAATGGGGGGAAAAACTTGTCGTCTCAACTGTGATCTGTCTTTGCTAATGTATACATATCTGTCTTCATCTTCACCTCACAAGGTATCTTCATACCTATCTCACACATACCACGGAACGTCTAATGATCATCGCCATTTCCAAATCATTGTCTTTCCAAACCTAGCCTTCTTTCAGACTTTATCGAATTAAACACTACGTCCTTCTACGCAAGCTCAATTCAGAGCTTAATTTGAAACCAGGTAGTGTGGGCGAATAGTAAACGCGACGATCATAACGCAAGAGAACGATTTTAAAAATAGAATTCAGGTCAAGTTTTCAGATCTAGGGCAAAATGGCAAAAAATGATAAGGATGTAATCCAATATGGTGCTTGGATAAGGCTACTAGCACACCGCGCCATCATTCAGTAATTGCACTCGTAATTCCGTCGCGCCCTACATATCGCAGCTTGTTTGGACATGGCTATCGGAGAGGTCACTTCAGGTCAAGTCTACCATCGCTCTAATTGGTTTGACTTGTGTCTTTGGGTTCATCTCACATGCTAGCTTCAAGCCAAAACTGAGATTCTATGTCTATTTCTTCCATTCCAATTCTTTCCCTTTACTCTGTCAATCACTCAGTCTTTTCCCCCTTTTACTCTTTCTTTTCTACACCTGATTAACACTTTGTTTCTCTTCCACAATTTTTATTGTAATTTCTGCATTCTTTCCATTCCTTCTCCCTCGATTTTTCAAAGGCATTTAATACAAATCGTTTGAAAGTGGAATAAAATCAAGGAAATTGCAAGTCTAACAATGACGGTGTGACAGAATGTATCTACTAAGTCGGTTGCAGTCAATTATTTTCTTTATTTTCAAACCACAATGTAAGTTACACGTATTGTGAGATGCTTGCTCGATTTTTGCGTTGGATTCATTCCTAAGCATCATTTAAAAGACTGGAAGAGGCTGGAAGAGACTGAAGAGATGATTCACCAAGAAATCATTAAACAGAGAACTTACTTTCACAGCAAATTAATAATGCGCAACGCTCCCTAACAACAGTGACCCTCGGAACCGAACCCAGCACCTATAAACAAAATCTCGCCCTTAGGTAATCTCGCCCATGCCTATTACGCAATATCGCCCCTTCGTAAATCACATCGATACATAAAATCGGCTACAGAAGGTGACGAAAACAAAAGATCGTTTTCGGTTAACGGTTTTTTTGTCGCGTTTAGCAAGATGATTCGTAATTTTCAAATCAAATTTATTTTTGAAATCATGAAAAATCCTGGAATTATACTGCACTCTGTGTTAAATGTATTTTTATTTTCATGCCACAGAACTGGCATGATAGGCCAAGTTTCATCTATAATCACTTTGCTTTTAATTATCCAGAATTCCTCTCATTTCTGTATCTTTATCCTCAGCTCAATACCAAAAAGAGAAAGTAATTTCTTCTTCTACAATTCTAGCTGAAGCGCCACACGCGTTCTGATCTTGCCATGCAAATGCAATTATCCGAAAGGGGATTCTTCTCTTGTCTGTCGCTGCACAAGTGTGCAATTCAGTATTGAATATATATTGGACGACAAATTTTGTTTGGGCAAACGATATTCATGCCGTGGGGGAAAAGGTATCTTAACTCCACGGATTGCAAGCTTTACCGTCTTTCATGTGCTATCCTACTCCCTTTTCTCCCTTTTTACTTGAGATGTTCGAAGAGGCAATAATCAGAGTCGCTTTTTTCTCCAGTCGATGCTTGATAGGCAATTATCGGCAAGGAGGGAAAGTAAGGCATTATACTTCTCTCTCTTCATCATTTTCTTGTCGGACAGCCTAACAATTACTCGGGGGCTTCTCACCACTTTATTCATGTAGACGAGGAACGAGGAGGAGAGGCTATGCACCGAGTGCGTCGTTACTCTCCGAGCATTAAACCTTTCAATCAAACCCTATTCCCATTTTGAACTGGGCGAACGTATATATTAAGTGCGTTGTGATATAAAGTGGAGGCAGTGTTTCGAGAGCGAAAGAAACCGAACGCTATGCGACATAATAATACTGACATATCAGACATATTTGGAACATCTGTATTACTGTAATCATTCTAAAATCGAAACCCACCGATATGAATTGAGTGCTGCATCCCCATTATCCACGATTCAATATATAGCAATCCTATCTCCAAACGAGCTTCTCAAATGGAAAATAGGTAAAGAAAACACTTTCCCCAATTTAATTCCTACAAACCTTTCGTGACGAGATAAATCACGAACATTCATGAGGGATGACAGCACCTATATATCTAATCTTCTTGGAAAGCCCTGCAAAAATGTGTGTTTATTTCTGTTTATAATCGATTAAGACACGACACATACATACACTAATGCTCTTTCTCTCTCTTTGACACATGTTTTTACTCTCAGTGTGTAGAAAACTTCATCACATGAAGATAACTCCCCCTAAATGAATAAATAAATGAATAGACAGATAGATAGATAGATAGATAGATAGATAGATAGATAGATAGATAGATAGATAGATAAATGAATGAATGAATGAATGAATGAATGAATAAATAAATAAATAAACGAATGAATGAATGAATAAATGAATGAATGAATGAATGAATAAATAAATAAATAAATAAATACATACATACATAAATCAATCAATCAATCAATCAATCCAAAAATAAATAAACCAAACGTGATTTCGGGCACCCATTTCCGTCCTTCCAAGTAATGGATCTTGAAACTTCATTGTAGCGATGATTTCAAGATATGGAAGATAATTATGTCCATTCAGTTCCATCTACATCCCTCAAGCTAAAATGCGCGCACTAACGTTTCACCATGCTTTCATTCAGCAACTCAAGGGGCAAACTTTTTTTTGTTTTGTTTTTAGAAAGCCCACTTGAAACGCCGAAATAAAACGCGGTATACAGAAATCAAAATAAGGACCCGTATCCCTGTAACAAGTTGACAGAGCTCTTCAGAATCTCGGAACAAAACTGGCTGACTAATAGACCAGTTGCCATGGCAACAACCAAAGATGATGGGATTACCCATGTCAGTGTTCAATATGGCCATGTCTGTATTCCTTCACAAAATGGGAGAGGATCTTGTATTGTCTTAGCATTTCGCTGTTATGGTAGTCGGCAAAAATAAGTATGTCTTGAGGGTAAATTGTATTTTAAGGCTTGGAAGTACGCCCCACTCATCAAGCTTTTAGGGATAACGGAAAAAGGACTACCTGTACTGTGTTTAATTTGACATTTGATGATCCGTTACAAAGAGTGTATGTTGGAGACCGGGGTATCGAATTTCGAGAAGGGGATTGCAAGGGTATAGTGCTTGTTGAAGAACGAAGTCTCTTTCTCACTTACTCCCTCCTTCAATCTTCAGAAAATGATGATGCATCTTGAAGGGGTTTTAACTCGGGCATAAACCTTCTGGTATTACAAGCCCATTTCCATCTAGATTCAGGGGTAGAAGTACCCCCTTCTTTAATACGCGAGAGAGGAACTGCGTGTTCTAAGTGTACATGGCATGATGGAGGATTTACGCGCGAGATTGGCAACGGAGTTGTAGTGGTGATGCCTCGGGGAGCGTAGCCGAGACTTGGCTGACAGCTACAAGCCTTATGAGCTCAAACCGCCAAGGGGGATTGCTTTTTCTTGCTTTGTTTTGCTCATTGAAAGCGGGTTTGATGTTTTTTGGATTGTGTTGGCAATTATGATGAGTAGGGAATGTATCGATTAAGAAAGTAGTTTCTCGGTAATAGCAATATATAAGCTAACACATCATACTTTCACTTTATATTCACTAAGATAAGAGCATAGAAGTCAACCAACTCTCTTGTTCTTAATAAAAATAAGAGAAGTACAGTTGTCCTTCTTTGCTGGTAAGGAGTCATTCCTTTCCTACATCGCAAGTTATAAGAAGCTCTGCAACAGAAGTTTGAATTGCAGATGCAAGCATAATCACTTCTACAATTTGATTATACGCCTACACTCAATGTCAACCTTACAATTTCCTAAAAATATTCACAACCTTCACCTAAAAATATAAAGAGAGAAATACACAACTGAGCTGAACATGGATAAAAATGACCGTGACCTTATAATATCATAGAGATATTAACATAAACTACATAACATCAAATAAAACATAATTATGTCTTGATAACATGGTTTAGAACGTTCTTTCATGTTCTAAACTGTATCCACATTTCATCATGTCCTTTCTGCCAATGCAGTCAACTACTACTACTACTGAACGTTATCCCCAACCACTCGTCTATGATCTTTTTTCCTAACACAATTTGTTCTCATTTATTACACAAAATCAAATTTGTTACTCTCAAATGTTGAGAGGAACAAGAATAGCAAGAAATGTGTATAGCTTATTCATGAAAAAGGCACAGGATGGATTTGGATACGCCTTATAAGCCATCTTCCTATCATTTTCAATGTGGAATGCTTACTCTGTTACCCGGTCTTAGGCCGGGGGCATGTCCGGGGGCCATGCCGTGATGCGCCGCTGACTTGTAGAGCTTGCTGTGGTCGTTCTCGCAAACGATGCTGCCATTGACTAGCGTATAACGATCACCAGGGACAAGCTGTATGTGACATGAACTACAAGCAAAGCACTTGAGGTGGTAGACGCGATTCTGAGTCCTCATCACGAGCTCACTGGCTGGGATCTGCTGACCACACGCTGTACATGCTCCACTCGTACCAAATAGTCTGCATTTAGAAAACAAAATTGGCGAATACTTATTCAAATAACATTTTCATTGACTAAATGAATTACAAACATACATTTGAAAAAGGGAAAAAGGAACTCGTCTCATGCCATTTTTTTGTTTAAATCATGGCAATGAATTTTATTTTCTTTATCATTCCACAATGCTAGCTAATGTTGTCATACGGTTGTCACGGTAATGGCAAACATGATTTCAAATTTTACAAGACATCTACAGTGCACATATCATAGGAAAGTACATTTTAAGAGAGAGTGGAGTACTTGGTATTGAATGTATAATTGCAACAGAAGGAAAAAAAATTCTTATGAAAAATAACTGTAATACAGATAATACTACATACACAAATACACACGAAAACAACCTCGGGTAAATGGCCAGAAAGGACATAAATATACACACACAACAAAATCAGAGAACGAGAGAAATGGAGAGAGAAAATTGAGAAGGACAGAGAAAAAAGGGGAGGAGACAGAGAAAGATAAGAGAGGAGAGAGAGAGAGAGAGAGAGAAGGGGAGAGAGAATCGTAGAATGAATAGAATAGAAGGGAAGGGAGAAGGGAAAACAATATCAGAGATAAATATGAATGAGAAGGTGTTTACTCTAGCTGAAAAGAATTAAAAAAAAAAAAACTGAACAGAGAAAGGTGCGACTATCATCGACAACTCATCACCATTACGCCGCGACCTCCCCCGCTATTCTACCGCTAACAACCTGCTCCGGACACAACACCAGATTTCACTCCCTTGACGGCGATCGAAACTTCCCACCAATCCAAGAAAGAATGATAGAAACAATATGGAACATTACAAGGCGTCCCTGTTGCCACGTTTGTATCCATTCAAAAGAGTTATTCATCGAATGGCAAACAGAAACACTGGCACCCCTGTGGAGAGGGTTGTTTTATTCACAGATAGAAATCTCGACATCGAGATCAGCTTTTTCCTCGCGGAAGCAACAAAGGCATGGTTTTAAAGCCCTCACGCAAACTGAATGACTTAGCAGAATGTGTTTTAAGCGATCTGGAGGAAACATTCGTCACCTCGGCATTTAAGCATATAAAACCCATGCTTTTGTTGCTGGGTGATAAATCTGTATGATAGATCTAAAAGAATGATACATAGGAAACCCTGGGAACGTCAAAGAGGGTTAGCGAACAGAAAGACTGCGAATCATACGAATAATTATTTGTGTCTGTTCCAATATTTTGTTACTTTTCAGATGGACATAGTTGATGGTTAAAAACCACACGAGGTTATGAAAAGTCAACGATAAATGTCGTAACAACCACCAAACATAAGACAAATATGACGATACATCGACAACAGAATATACAAAACATAAGTTCACACGTCTATCAACAACATTTAAATTATATTTTTCATCCACAACAAAATCAAGCTTTCAAAAAGAATCAGATATTCTCAACCATTGATTAAAAAAAGTGTCTTTAGACCGTTTTATAATGTCAAAAGCGTCTACTTTGAAGAAACTACATAAGCCTTTTAAAGCACTTTTTAAACTTTTACTTTGGTCGATCCTTTCAAATTTCTCCCCCTCTCCTCCTCTCTTTCCTTTTCTTTTCTAATATTTGTCGTGCTTTTTATTGACTTTCCCTCACGTTGGATGAACTTTTTTGCTATCCTTCAGTGGGAGGTATACTGGCACCTAGACGTTACTCATTTACCTTTCAGCTTCATATAACTTATCTTTGTCAAATCTGCATTAGCTTCCACACTTTTTGATCTGTCCAATTCCATCTATCTCCCTCCCGTGTCTTCCTATCATTATTTCAGGAACAGAGAAAGTGAATGATATGAGAGAATAAGAGAGGAGGAGAGAATGAGAGAGAGAAAGAGAGAGAGAGGGGTAAATGGAGGGAGGGAGACAGAGACAGAAGGGTGATGAGTTGAAAAGGGTGACTTTTTTTGAAGAGCAATCGGCCCATCTGATGATCAGTTCGGACTCCGTGAGCGCACTTTGTCACTTATCTGATCGATATGTCGCCCAGCTATCATCCAGAAAACGCATGGCAATCTAAATCCAAATCGGTTCCCAATCGATTAAATGGCATCTCTCTTTAGATAATAGCCCCTCTTCTCCACGAAAAGAAAAATTCGATGATGTGACGCATAGTCTTCATACCGCCCGCAACGCAAACCATCCTAAGCGCGGTGCTCGCAACATTTCTCATCGGTTTGTTTTCGGAACAAGCAAAACGAAACAACAGAACATCTCTTATTCTTTTAATTAATATTTACTTTCATCATTGCATATGGATAATGATCTTTTTGATTGAGTTGAGGAGCGAACGATTTATAAATCTAGGTCACAGCAAAGCACACAAAATCTCAAAATAATTATAATTTTGTGAATTCTACATTCCGTGTATCAAGACATTATTTCTCTAACGTGTCTGACTCTGAGATCATGAGGATTGAGGGAGTTCCAGATGAGATGATGGAAATTACAGCTTATGGTTCTCAACCCCATGCATACGATAGATTTAATATGCTTAGAGCACAGGATAAACTGTTTATAAATGGACCTGTAATCATTTACGTACAGTGAGCATCAAGAGAAGTAAGAGCTGGAGGGCATTGGGGGACTGAGGCAAATAGAGAAAGACACAGGGAGAGAAACAAAAAGAGAGAGAGGCAGAGAGAGGCAGAAGCACTATATACAGACCTGCCACGGCTAGAGAAAGGGTGAATCACAGAAAGAGAGAGAGAGAGAGAGAGAGAGAGAGAGAGAGAGAGAGAGGGAGGGGGTGGGGGAACGAATTAATAATGAGGGGGGAAGAGAGAGAGAGAGAGAGAGTGAGAGAGAGAGATTTAATTTGTCAGAAAGCTTTTCCTTCAAAGTAAAATTTTACGAAAATCAGCTTCCCTATTGAATTTATTCATGACAGCCATCATAATGCGATAACCAAGGCAAGGATAATGGGATATCACTTTCGTCTGAGGCGTGCCTCTGACACGGGAGAATATTTGAAAGCTCTCTAAGAAGCGCAGCTCAAGTTCAAGAAAATAGCACGATTTGACATTAACAACATCCCGAATAAATCACTTAAGAATTCTCCAGGACTTGGTGGACACCCCCCAAACAACCATCGTCATCTAGAGCTTCAAATGCCGTCTTATTTCGCTGTTTGCGCCATCTTACATTAGCGAGACTGCTACACAACGACATCTCCAGCCCCTAAGCCATTAGTGTAAATTACGATGATTAAAACGCTAAATTTTTGAAACCTTTATTTGCCGTAATGGTTTCTTTTCCGAAAAGCGGCGCGCCAATTTCAGTTCATTCCGCCTTCACGACGCTAATATACACGCGCTTTCGAAGCAGCTGCGTTGCCATGGTAATTTGGGTTGTAGAATTAAAAGGCGATTCTCCATCCTCACCCATTTCGTTTCAAGTTGGCGATGGATCATGGAGAAATTCAAACAGATTAAGATAAAAGAGGTCTCTCGCACTTCCCCGATAAGAGAAAAACAAAACTTTTCACTTATAAAACCGTTTTATGCCGTCGTGTCACGAACAGGACGAAGGCATGCCAAAATGGATAGGGAGTTAGTTGTGGGGTTAATCTTACGAACAGAATTAAGTGGAGCTTTTGATTTGTTCCCGTACTCATGTCGTTTTCTTATCATCTGAAAAATAACAACAACAAAGGAGAGAAAAGAAAATTATGGGCGGGAATTGAAAGGAAAAACACGCGAGTGTTTACTCCCCATTTTTGACACCGACAGAGGTAGATTGTCAGCGACAATACAAGATTGACAGGAGAAATAAAGAAAGATATTTTCACCGAGGGCTTGTAAAGTTACGAGCTCTTCTGCCCAACATGGTGATAAAGCGGTTCTCTAATGATAGTACCCGCGCTCTGACAACTACGAGACACCTTCAAATTGAAATGTATGGTGGCCCTAAGGGGACAAAATCGATTGCGAAGCGTGCACACCAGCCCTAGACATAGGTCGTGGCGTTCTACGAGCAACAGATGAAGAGGAAGTACGCCGCGATAATTTTGTCGCTAACTTCAGCTGCCTCCCCTCAATCACCTATACAGTTCCTTCTCTATAATTTTGAATACTTTGAAAAGAAAGGAAAAGAGCACATGAGAAGAAGAGAGAAAACTAGCTAGCACTCACATTCAGAACAGAAAAAAAAAAATCAGCGTGTTGCCCTAGGGTCTGGCGAGTTAAATCGTGTCGCTTGCCTTTCAAATGTTTTTCTCTTTATTGTAAAAGTGTTAAGATCGTTCGCAGGAAAAACCAGGCGCCATATATCCTTCACGAAAAAACAAAACCACAATGTTTTCCATCTTAGATTTTCAGCAGTCTACAAAAATTGAACAACTTTGAAGACTATCCATATCTTGATTGGCCGTATGATCTCCTAGATTCATAATCCATCATAATTACGACGTTGTTTTGTCACCAATCACTTGCAACCAACTGCTCGTTAAGAGGCCCCTTACCTTCCCCTTTCAATATTTTGACCTTTTCGTTATTTACGTTGAGCAACAAAATCTCTGTCAATGACGTACTCTCAATTCGGTAATTCCAACCTCGATTACTTCCCTTAACTCTACAAATTGAAGTCCATAACTACTGACAGTTAATACTGTACTTTGATTTCGCTTACCCTACCAAATCAAAACTAGCCCTACTTGTCTAATTATAGGAATTTTAGGAATAAGTGTCTGATTGATATCTCTTTTGCTTAACTCTCAAGCGGAGAGTACTCGATTATCTCACTTCCAGCTCATCCAGAAAGATTACTTTCTTATAGAAAGATTTATTTTAGAACTCGACCAAATAATAATCAATTTTGTTTTGTTCGATGCGTGGGGGTATCAATCCAAGAGGGGTTACGGATAATGACTGAAGTCCTGAGTACTTGAAACATCGGAAATAGATTGTCAGAACCAGTTACCTGTAGACGATCAGGAGTCTTTCAAATTTACCGAAGTCTGCTTCTCCTCTCTCTTTCTCGTATTCTTACAAAAAAATCCTTAATTCTTTATTTTTTTCTCTAAAAGAAATATTTTACATCACTGCATACATCATCAATCATCAATTGAAATAACAAATCACTTATCTCTTCAGTTAAATGCAAATTGTTAAGCATCAATTGAAGTATTTGCTTCAATGTTACCCTGGATGTGTGTCAAGTCCATTCGTATCGTTCAGTAATTCTGCCCTTTTCCATAAAATCTGCTCATTTTAAGTTTAAGAGAGAATGTACCGTCATCATCATGATCAAAATCCTTACCCTAATGACACAACGAGAATTGGAAGGTATGGGGCTATGCATTGCCTCAGAGATTAATCATCATATCAGTTTGATGATTTGTGCTGCGTTTCATTTTAATGATGTCTATCTGCTCAAGTACAGAAGCTTCCGATATGTTTCTCAATTAGACCAATTGCTATGAATCAATCCAACTGTGTACTGAGTCACTGCTACTCTTATAGCCATCCAAAGCATCATAATGATTAATTTCAAACAATAATGAAGTCACAGTTCTGTGCTGTATATTTGAATCAAAAATATTTCTAAACCATTGCCATGCATACCAGATACCGGCAAAATCTTAGGTCAAACAGAAAAATATCAAGTAAAAAAGAAGAATGCTCACATAACAGTTTGTGAGACAGAATGACAAGACAGTTTGGTTTGCCGCAGAGAGAGCTTTGACAGTATCAAGTTTGTACTGCAAAGACACATTTTGATCTGTTCCTCTTCTCGCCCTCTTTTATCGTGCTAATCTGAGTGAAGTTTGGACAAATCGAGTTCAAGAGAAGTCAAGTTGCGGTGATTTACTGGAAACCTGACGATCGTTGATGGTCCATTTCGATCATTCGACTTCTATACGGCTAATGCTTTCCACTGATTTTGCCGGCAATAGGACAGATTTACCACAGAATGACAGAACAGACACGAAAGATCGGAATTTTCTGGAATTACAACATGAAGTATCTGCAACTTTCGATTTTGTTTTGTCGCAAAAACGCTACGAAAATGATTCACAAAGTTTCGAGGGGTTATTGGATTTGCTCAGGTTATCCGCGAATACAAAAGGTAGATACACCATGCAAAAAAAAGTATAACAATGGCTACAAGAGGATTAACTAGGTGACACACTCTATAAAAGCTCGAGCTCTCATTTCCAAAATCCAAAAGAGGAGTTGTGCACCGTCACAACGTGTAAAATTACACGGTGGCTACACGATAACACCATTTTTCTTTCCCTTTTCAGTTTGAACCGTTATCTAAAGCAAAGACAGTATCTATCACCTAGGGTTAAGTATGCAGATGGCACAAGAATGTAGGCCGATCCACCGACTGTTGAAGATCTTTGAAGATTGGGGGGGGGGGTAGTTGACTTACTTCCAAATTGAATGTTTTTCTTTATAAAGTTAGATCGCGATACACGAAAACTGAAAAAAAAAGGAAGGCAGCACTATGCACTCCGGCTAAAATGCAAAGTTGTGACTCCTGTGTAAGTAGTAAAGCAAATGAAACACCATGAGTGCGAGCTGAAGAGGTAGTGGGAAAGACTGAAAAAGGGGCATCGCTTTGCCAACTTGAAGAAAATGTGAAATAAGTCGAAGAATGGGGGGGGGGGGGTGTTGCAGGAGAAAGGTAGAGGTAAAAGGGACAAGGGGAAATCAAATGAATAATAACTGCCCTGGGAAACACTTCTCTCTTTTGTGGGAACATCATGACTGTCAAAGTGCTGCATTGTGGAATAAATAAAACAGTTATCTTTCCAAGACCCACATGCGCAGGTGCACTTTCTTTGACACCTCGACCAGGGGGTGAATCAACGTCACTTTAGAAGCAAGCCTATGAATGTAAATGGAAATCCATGCAAGCAGAAAAAATAAGAGAAAAGGAGAAGAAAGGGGAAGGAGGGGAGAGAAATTAGAATGATGAAGGAACAAGTTAGAGTAGCAACATTTGCCAACACTGTCACGGTCTGTTGCCTTGAGGCTATCAAAGCGCGGCGGGTGATACATACATGGCTGCCGTACTCATCACTGCGCGCACCATCAACTGCATATTAAGCGCGCATGGATGCATCGAGACTGCCTATATACGACGATCGTGCGGAGAGGCTAATGGCTCGCGCTTCTTTTCCTCGCGGGAGAATAATTCTAGACAGAGCGTTATGACAAGAACGAGAACTAGGGGCGGCTTGATGCCTTGGGTGTAATTGTGAAGTTTACGAAAAAGAGGAAAAAAATCTGAGAGAAAATGTTGTTGAGTGCAGATTCTATAGAACATAGGGAGAAAAGAAAACGAGAGTGCGTTGAGGGGAAGAATAGAAAGGGGCGAATCGACGGGCCGGATGGAACAGGTGAAAAACTCTTTATGGAATACAGTTGGACCGCAGTGATGGGGAGGAAGCGTTAGGATTTCTAGTTGAGATCATGGCTGTCAGCAACCATCGTGGTCGAGGAGGTGATCAGGAGAATGTGTGTGAGAAAGAAAGAAAGACAGTAGAGAAGAGGGAAGAGCAAAAAAAAAGGTAGAAGAGAGAAAAGGGTGAGAGGGGAAAAGGGAGAGAGTATAAGGAGGCCATCATTGCCATGATTGGGGGCGAGAAAATAAGAACCCGAAGAAAATTTTAGCAATGTTTAGGAAGACAGTATAGAGGCAGACCAGAGAGAGAGGGGGGGGGGGCAGAAAGGAAGATAAATAAAAAGAGAAACAGAGAGAGACTACAAGAGGAGAAGAGAAGAGAGAGAGAAAGAGAGAGAGAGGGGGGAGAGAAAAAAAAAGAAGAAGAGAAAGTGGGAGAGAAAACTGAGATGGAGAAAGAAAAAATGGAGATGGGTTTGGGGAGGATCGATTGTGGGTTTGCAGATGACAAATCGTATTTCTGTCAAGTGCAAAAGGTGTCATCTTGCCTATTTTGACATCTTAAGTTCCCCCTTTTAATCCTTTCTTTCCTGTCCATGCTATGTTTGTCATGTCTGAGCAAATTTCCTCCTTTCCAAAAGCTATATTTTATATCTTTCTTCATACATCGCAAGAAAGCACTTTAACTGTTCCAATGCATCACGTTCTCTTGATGTTAATCATAACGTACACATGTACATGGTCAAAACGCACAACAGTCTGCACGCGTTGGCAGCTAACTGTCAGATCCGAACACAATCCCATTAAACAAAAACATTGTGACATGAGGATTTGACGTCACTTGAAAAAAAAAATGAATATGTCCTGTCCAGCAAAGTTCATGTTTCAGGCTTATCTACGCTGAAGAGCTGGTCTACGATTTAATGATAAAGCGTCTTTAAAGTTATATATTTCATCAGTGCATATCAGTGCATATTATACTAATCATCAAATGAAAATTCTGGGTTCTTAATTACTCAAAATCATCTATATTGCAACGGTAATAAGAACATAATCTAAAATTCACGTTTTTATGTTCAGCAGGTAGTGGAGAAGAGGCTGCAATATAATGCAATGCTTTTAACAATGTATAAAGCGCGATGGAAGTATATCTGATTATATATAATATACTTCGTCAATGCATGTCTTGATAATTGTTTTTACTTCTTTGCACTATTTCTCTAAGAAAAAAAATAGCCATCTTTTAAAGCGAGTGCTAATTTTCTTGATGTCTCTCCTCCCATCAAGCACACTCTCGTTCATTGCACGCTGCCAAACTTGGCTTTTATTAGATCAGCGATATGAACATTATAGATTCAAGCCGGAAACCCGATGCTATTCCCAAGAAGGAAAGAGAAAAAATCTCCACGAAGAAAATTCGCTCCATTAAAGACACCCCCATCCTTCATATTCCGGCTGCCTGTTTATATCGAAAGTGCCTAATATTCAAATCGAATTTCCCATTAAAACTGTCCCGACGAATCTAGTCGATGCTAATTGATAGAAGAAGACCAAAATGTCTTACTTTCTTCGCCGCAGGCACCCATTTGTCGAGGCGAGACGTTAAATTCAAATTATACGTAATTAGTGACGTCACACAGCGTCCATATTGTGAATCTGATACGATATTGACGAATGAATCACTACACCGGATAGTCTAGTTTCAAGACAATATCATTATGTCTTCTAGAATTTCATCACATCATTCACAAATTTAGTAATTGTTTCGAAATAATCAAACCGATCGAAGTTCAGAAACAAAGTATACATTCCATAAAGTGGTCCAAAGATTTGCTAATAACTTTCCGTTTCAGTATAAACCATGGTGACGAGGAGGCCAGCAAAAAGTCAAACACCTTTTTTTTCACCAGTAAATAGAGATGCGAGCTATATTCCCATGTTATTTCAGTTCCCTATGCAACACAACATGTGCAACTAATTTACGACTACTGTTGAATTGCGAAGCAAAAACTGTTATCGTTTAAGCGATCATTGTTATCATTAACCAATCATCTGCAGACATTAATTCATCATGACACAATATTTTGATGTGTCCTTTCACGCACCGCATCTAAATTGGTTAACGCGGAGCAGGTTTCACTTTATGAAGTTATCAAGCCACTATTTTGCTTATCGTCTTTAGTGTGTTTTCCCTCCTTACTAGGTAACATGCACTGCTTATTATAGGGGGAGGTGGGAAATAGTTCACTGCGGTACAAATCCACAATTTGTGGAAAGTATCGAAGCCTATTTACTAATCTTCCTGAAACAATTATTACGATATTCCTCTATTACTATGATTACTGTCTGCACGCAGCGGTGAAAGTCAAACCAAAATTCTGCCCCGGGCAGTTATATTCAAGTCTATTTATAGACAGATCATACTGATACTTAAAGCCTCTTTATTGATATATTTTATTCGGAGTAAATAAGGGATAATGAACTGGTTTCGAAGCTATAATATCAGAAATATCAGACTCCATAAAGGTAATCAAACCTAACGGCGTTATTGACTGAAAAAGGGGAAAGATAATAAATGCTGACGCAAGTTGGAATAGATTTTAAAATATTCTTACTTCACAAAAGGAAACGTGGGTTGACCAAAAAAATTGTGCATCTTTGAACTTTGAGCCTTTTCTGACTAAATTAACTTATATTTGGAAGAGAGACCTTCAGAAACTATATGAAATAAATCAAGCATTGTTTTTCTTTCAGCATGTCCATTTGTTTGAAGTCCAACAAGACAGGATTTGCTCTATGCTCTATACAGCAATCTTACATCAACATGCAACATCATCAGACTCTGTCTGTGCCCCGTCCATCACTCATAGCCCCCCCCCCCTCCCCCTCCCCTCAGCTCCGTCATCTATCCAGCATCAACCCTCCGAGTAAATAAAACATGGGACTATTATGGGAAAAGCAGAAGCAGAGGAACTTGCCAAGTCCCACATGTCCATCTTCTCTCTTTGCACTGTCATAATACCATAGACTTACAACAACAATTAGATGCCCTGTAATGGAGTCTCCGAAATGCTTTCATATTGCGTGATGCATTAAGTGGTGGTGGAGAGAGTCCCCATAGGGGCGGAACAG